>PVHP010008198.1:0-54048 GCA_004024765.1 Zapus hudsonius | reverse complement strand
TTCTAATAAGTGAAAAAATTGAAAGAATAATCTTCCATCCCAAAGTTGTTAGCTTGGCTAGTAGCACTAAATTAAGCTGGGGAAGTGCAAATCCTATCCCAGGCATGAAAGCAAATAATTCATCTTAGCTTTCAAGTTTGGTGAAGAATAGGTAGTTTTTCTGGGCAGTTTTACATCCCATCATGGCCCTCTACTGATGTCTACAAGTGATTCTACAGAATGGGCTGGTTTGTTTCTTGCTTTAATTTTATCTGAAACTTAGTTCCTTAATTTATAATGGTAAACTAGTTAGGACATATTTTCTATTTACTACTCAGTGTTGCAGCCTGAAATTTCTAGGTCTCTGAAAAGATAAGTAATGAGGTTGTGGTATTTGGGGGGAAGTAACTGGTACTCAGTGAAAAACTTGTTGCCAGTCTCACTTTTGTTCATTTCCAAGCAGAGAGAGAGAGAGAGAGAGAGAGAGAGAGAGAGAGAGAGAGAGAGAGCGCACCAGGGCCACCACCTCGTGGGTCTGGCATATGTGGGTACAGGGGAAGCGAACCTGGGACCTTAGGCACTGGAGGCAAGTGCCTTAACCGCCGAGCCATCTCTCCAGTCCACAGTCTCACTTTTGGTCTTAACAAAAGAGTGCTAGAATTGTCCCCCACATTTAAAACAGCAGTTTGAAAATCTTAATTGAAATATTCAAACATGCATCAAAGTTGAGATAAATCTGTGATTAGCTTATATATACAGTCATCCACCTTCAAAAAATTATACTTTTAGGCAACTCTGACCAGAACATTTAATATTCAAGGAACTTAATTTTTTTCTTGATCTGTGTTCAACTTTTGCCTTTCAGTCATTGATTCTTTGGGGGCTTTGAACAAGTATACTAAAGAAGGGTTTGAACGAGGAATTTAGTGTTTAATATTCAACTAAGCCAGCCCTGTTAGCTCACCTCCCAGGGATAGGGACTAGTGCAGGGTGCGAGGTGACATTTGGAGAGCAGTCAGAAACTGATCGCTGTTCTGATTTCCCTGCAGACGAAAGGGTTAAAAGAAAAGGTAGAGGAATATAGTCATTTGCCTGCCCCTTGCGGTTTTCTAAATATTTACCGAGGAATTTAGAGTCCTGGCAACGCTCCGGAAGACTAAGTGCCTTCTTTCTCCTCCATACCTCCACAGGTCCTCTTGGGGGATGAGGTGTCAAGTCTCTGAATTTCTGTTTCTTCCTATGACATCCTCTAGAGCCGCTGGTAAAGCACTCCCAGGAGGGCCTGGGGAGGAAGGGAAGCTGCGGCCCGCAGAAAAGCGGAGCGTAGAATCAATCACAAGCCTCCCTCTCCAGGCTCTGCTGCCTTTAAAAGACTGGTCCGGAGGAAGTCGGAAGCCCACACGCCCCTAGCGCATCCTCCTTGTGGCTCTGGGCGGCTTCTGGCACTTGGGAAGGTGCAGCCGAGAGGCTGGGAGGGGTGGTCCATCGCCTTCACCATTCCGCCCTCCACCCCGCCGTTCTGCGCAGAGACGCTCCCTCCCAGCCGGCGTCGGAGGGGTCGGTGGTCCCCGCGCGCCCAGGGCCGGATGCTCCGCTCTCCAACAAGAGGCGCCCAGCAGGGACCAGCCCCAGTCACCAGCCGTCTTTACCTAGAGGCTGTGGAGTTCGAGCGCCTGGGAAGCCTCAGGGCGTTGACCTAGGAAACGCCACTTAAAACGAGGCGTCAACAAACGTCCCGCCCCGCGCGGGGAGCGGGATCCGTCCCAGCCCCGCGCGCGTGGAGAAGGCGCCTCCCGGGGCGCGGCAGGTCACTTCCACCGCGCGCCCCTAGGCGACGCTGCTCCTCCGCACCGGCCGCCTGCGCGTTCCCAGACGGCGCGAGCCCCTTGTCCAGCTGCAGCCCGCCAGCCCCAGGGGATCCCCGGGCTCCTCGGTGCCGAGCTTCGGTGCTGCAGCAGCAGCGGCCGTGGCTTGTGCTCTCCGGGAGTCCGGAGCATGGTCCCAGGTCACCGCCGCTGGAGTGTGGACGGCGACAGGGAGGATGGTGGGCTGGGGGGTGGTGGTGGTGGTGGTGCTGTGTTGGCGCGCGTCCTGGGGCGCAGCCGCTGGACGGCTGGAGTACTCAGTATTGGAGGAGACAGAGCCCGGCATAGCTATCGGCATTGTAGCCGCGGACTTGAAGTTGTCAGCGGCTGCCCTGTCCTCGCGGAACGTTCGCTTCCTTTTTAGCCACAGCCAGCCCTACTTCAGGGTGGACCTGGGAAGCGGCAGCTTGGTGGTTGGAGAGCCGGCGGACCAAAGCAGCTTGTGTTTTGACGCATGACCTCTTGTTCGAGGGGCCCTTGGAGCTGCACAAGATGCGAGTTCACGTCCTGGACACCAATAACAACTCACCTATCTTCCCAGCTGGAGACGTGAGGCTGAACATTCTGGATTCCTGAGACCCGCTTTACCCTCCCGAATGCCCAAGATGTGGACGCGGGCAGCAACACGGTGCTAAGCTACAGCCTGAGCCCCAGCCAGCACTTTCGCCGGGACGTGGGGTCGCGGGCCGATGGCAGCCAATAGCCTGAGTTGGTGTTGGAGAAAGCGTTGGATAGAGAGCAGCGAGACAACCACTCGCTGGTGCTCATGGCTCAGGATGGTGGGCTGCCTGCACGCTCAGGAGACGCCCAAGTTACTATGGTCGTGGTGGACACAAATGACAACGCACCCGTGTTTGAGCTTTCTGTATACAGCGCCAAGGTTCCGGAAACGGCACCCAATGGGACTGTGTTGTTCCACGTTCAGGCTTCGGATCTGGATGAAGGATCCAATGGGATGTTTGGTACTCTTAAAGCAACAACACCCTAGCAGAACTGAGACACTTCTTTCACTTGCATCCTAAAAGTGGAGAGGTTCGGGTGGCTGTTTCATTGGGACCGCCTGAAACACTGTTGGAGGCCTATGTTGAAGCAAGAGACGAAGCTGCCTTTGGTCTAGCTAGACTCCGGGTAGAGGTGACTGATGTAAACGATCATGCCCCAGAGATGGACTTCATGACCTTCTCCAGCCCAGTACCTGAGGATGCACCCTCTGGCACAGTAATTGCTCTCCTCGGGGTAAAGGATGTGGACCTGGGTCACTTGTAGTACGTCTAGTAAAGGCCATTTTCAGCTGAAAGCTTCCTTTGACAACTACTACACCCTGATGGTCCCTTGGACCTGGGAACAGGCCAATGAATACCAGGTTTTGATCACTGCCTCAGACGGTGGCTCACCCCCACTAAGCACCCGAAGGTCACTCACAGTGTCAGTTGCTGATGTGAACGATAACATACCACACTTTACTCAACCACAACAGGAACTTTTTGTGGCTGAAAATAATAGCCCTGAAGTTTCTTTAGGTCGCATGTTAGCCCAGGACCCAGACCTGGGGAAGAACGGCCTTGTCTTTTATAAGCTGTTGGATGTACTCCCTGAGGGGATACCAGCTTCCTCCTTGGTGACAGTGGAACCCTCTGATGGGGCTATCATTGCCAAAACTTCCTTTGACTTTGAGCAGCTCAGGAAGGTTCACTTCCACGTGGAAGGCCGGGATGGTGGCAGTCCTCCTAGAAGTGTAACAGTGACTGTGAACTTATGTGTGGTAGACAGGAATGACAACGCTCTATACATCTTGTTTCCCTTGCTTAGAAATGACTCTATCCCAGCCAGGCGTGGTGGCGCACGCCTTTAATCCCAGCACTCCGGAGGCAGAGGTAGGAGTATCACCGTGAGTTCGAGGCCACCCTGAGACTACATAGTGAATTCCAGGTCAGCCTGGACTAGAGCGAGACCCTACCTCGAAAAACAAAACAAAAAAAAAATAATAAATAAATAAATAAAATAAAAAAGAAAGAAAGAAATGACTCTATCCCAGTGGAAATTGTGCCTCGCTCGGCCAGAGCTGGGTGCTTGGTCACAAAAGTGGTAGCAGAGGATGCAGACAGAGTGGCTCAATGCCTGGCTTTCCTACCACATCTCTCAGGCTTCAGACACCAGCCTTTTCAGAATTTTAGTCAATAAGGGAGAGCTTCATACAGCACGCTTAGATCTTTCTACTGATGCAGCTAAGCAGAGAGTAGTAGGATCTGTTCAGGACCATGGAGACCCACCACTGTCCTCCTCTGTTATTCTGGGTGTGCTGTTGAACAATTCTGCTCTGCAGGTTCTTCCAGACTTTGAAGATATCTGGGAACCAGGAGGACAGCTTTCCACCCAGAATTTGTACTTAGTAAGTGCTCTGGCCTGTGTTTCCTTTTTATTTCTGGGGTGCTTATTTTTCTTTGTGTGTGTCAAGCTGACCCAGAACCCAGGCTGTTGCTCTCAGAGCTGTTGTCACTCTTCAGAAGATATGAGCATGGACAGACGATGGCTTCTAATCCTCATATGACATCAGCCACAGTAGACATCACCACAATTGAGAGACTTTCACAGACTTATCTCTATCAGGCCTCTCTGGGTCTTGGCTCTGAGAATAACAATTTGATATTACATGGAGAGTACAATGTTGCTGACCTGAGAAATCTGGCCGCAAGTGTAAGACTGAATTTACCAATATCCTGTACCCAGATTCGGAATAGGAAAGGGGATCATACAAATGTGAATGCCATGGTAAGCAAATTTATGAGATTTGACTCCTCTGACTAGGAGACAGCTGCTTTTTATGTTGTAAGTTTTTTTAGATGAGCCTTTCATAACGTTGATCTAATTGAATTGAATGCTCCTCAGCATATTCTGTGCCAAGAATTCTGGGAATATAAAAGTTTTAGGATATGGTCCTAAGCCTCAAGGAGCATATAGTTTATTTTTAAATGCTTTTATTGATTTGTTTGCAAGCAGAAAGAGAGAGAGAGAAGAGTGAGAGAAATGGAATCTAAATGCTTGCTCCACTTTGTACATCTAGCTTTACTGGGGAATGGAGCTCAGGTTGTTAGGCATTGCAGGCAAGAGCCTTAATTGCTGAGCAATCTTTCCAGCCCTTATAGTTTATTTTTGAGAAACAATGATAAAACATTAAAAGCTATTAAAACGACAAGAGTAATATAGCATAGATGTCTAAAAGCAAAGATAATAAGGTTCTAAAATGTTTCTTGGGCAACTGATATGTAAAAAAGGTGCCCTGATACCTAAAATGAAAATGATGTGTTTGTACACCATGAGCAAAATAGGGAAAATACATTTATTCAAACCATTATGAAACATTATGAAAAATGATGACAACCACCAGGGGTGTAAAAATAAATTGCAGTCGATGTTCATAGAAGGAAGAGAGAAACCATCAGAGAATATCTGGATGGGCAGGAGGGAGTCAAAGAGGGCTTTGTAGTGGCAATGCCATTTGGTTTGAATCTTCAATAATACACCCTTTATAAAAGGTGGCATATTCTGTAGCCTGTATTTTCTACAAATAACATGGCATATTCTCTGAGAAAGACATTCCAAACATAGCTAATGGCATGACAGTGTTTTGTGAGTATGTAAAATGATAAATATGTCTCAGTCTCAGAATGTCTATTCATATGCACATGAATAATGCGTAGAGATGATGCTATGGACTATAGGACTTGACAACTTTTAGTTTGCATTTTATTAATACATTTCACAAAGAAGAAAGTGTCAGAAATATTTATGTGTTCAAGGATACACTTACTATTAAAAGTCCATTCAAATTGGATTTAATTTTCTTACTTATTTTAGAAGCCATATTTATAGTAAGTAAACACCATATTTGAGGGTAATATGCCTAATAAAAGTTAAGTGATTCCATACTTTAAATACATTTTGCCATTTTGAAATTTCTTGAATAGGGTCATGATAATGTTTTTATGTTGTTACTATTCTACACACTTTTACTTGGTTGCTTCTCATAGAAATCATGGATCTTTCATGTTTTTTTTTTTTGCAAATTGTGGGTGCAGAAACTAGGGAATGAAAATGAAATATGCCTGTTTTAGTCTTCTAAGAAATAAGAAAAATGGCTTGAGCTGTTCTTCAAATAATAGATTTGTGTTAAGTGCAAATGTAATAGTTTTCTATCATTATAACTTTGTGTGTTTAATATTTTCACATGACATAATAAACCCAATATATATGTATATATATATGATGAGTAAGTGTTCATATAATGAATAGGATGGTAACACTGTTCAACATAAAGGAAAAAAACTTTAACTTTCTTTCCTCCTTCACATATGTATCAATGGTGAACAACTTAATGGTCATTTCCAAATATAATGGTTCACTGTTTATTTCTTCCTCATGACATGCACTAGCGAAACAGCAGAGCAGAGGGATTCCCTGGTCCTAAAGCTAGCTAGCTGTGCTGTGTTCTGAGGTTAAGCTGTGGTCCAGTTCTGCAAAGGGATCAATAGAGTCAAACACAACACTCACTACATTGTGAAATTTCCAGTAAATGCTACCTATACAAATCTCAGTTGATTTTAAGGAAGAGAATTGGTGCCCTGCAGTATTAGTAGCATTACAAATATCAAAGTTTTAATATGGGAATGCCATATTGAATGAATGATAAAGTAACAGCTATTAAGCTGAATCATGAGTCTTCTCATTTTAGTTTACCTTTATAGTTTATGTTGACATTGCTTCTAATACTCAAAATTATTTGTTTAAAAAAATCCAGGAAATCGTGGATCTAAACTGTATCTCTCTTACTGATAATATTTAACAAACACAAACAAAATCTATCTGTGGTGCAACAAATAGACATGTATCTCCTATTGGTTGTTTTTCTGTTAAGATTATTGATGGACCCTCTAATTTTTAGGTTGATATCTAAAAAGTTATATCCATTGTGTACATTTCTACTTGCCACTTATAATTCATGTGTGGGCAGTTTTTTAAAAATGCACAAAACAGCATATAGCTGACTTCCAAATATTCTGTATGAAGCTTAATAGTTTGGACATACCAGTGCTATATTACTGTGTTGTTGTTTCAGAATGAAATAAGTTTCTTTTTGCCAGGAGAAATAGGATATGTGATATTCCCTCTTTGCAATGTTACATGCTAACAGAGTAATAGAATGCTTTTTTGGCATTTTGGCTGTTGGAGGTTTCCTTTGAAGCTGACAACCACACTTTAAACAACTTCAGAGTACTAAGGAAGCTTACATTCATTGCACAGGAAATACAGTTGAGGATGGGCAGATGGTTCAGCGGGAAAAGTGCTTGCTGTGAAAGAATGAGAACCTGATTTCAGATCTCCAGAACCCATATCTAAGCATGGGGAGAGATTGCCTGTATGCAATCCCAGCCCCAGGGAGACCGTGATAGAAGGATCCCTGGGACTTGTTAGCTAGTCTAGCTGAATCAGCGAGCACTGGATTCAGCGAGAGACCATGTAATAAGGTGTAGAGCAATAGAGAAAGACACCTAACATTCACCTCTGATCTCCACTTTCACCCATGCACAGTGTGCCACCCAAAGTGCACCCCGCAAATAGACAGTTGCATACACTCATGCATGCACAATGCATATACACAAAACACAATGCAGACAATGTATTTTACTTTGTGTAACAGGAAACCCAAGTCAGTAAAAAAAGAAAGAAAAATAGCCTGATGACTTGGGTGAATAGAAGCGAAAAGCAATGTCTGGGAAGTACGTGCGTGGGAGAGCGTTGACAGTATGTCTGATGATGTTAGGTATCCATTGACTTTGGCTGTCTTCAATGTTTGCATTTAAAGGGAAACAATATTCCAATGTCTAAAGTAAATTCACTTAGCTTGGTTGGGATGAGTGTTCACTAAATTGCTTAAAGGTTTTTATATTGCTCCAATGCCTAACATAGGAATATCAGCAATATTACCATTTGGCAGAACATCAAATGAATATGAAATACAGTCCGGAATCTTGACTAAGATATTATGGGATGTAAGCAGCTTGTTGATGAGGAATTTAAAAAGATAAGCTAAAGGCTGGGGGGGGGTGCACACCTTTAATCCCAGCATGGGGTGGGGCAGAGGTAGTAGGGTCGCCATAAATTCAAGGCCATCCTGAGACTACATAGTGAATTCCAGGTCAGCCTAGGCTAGAGTGAGACCCTACCTCAAAAAACAAAACAAGCTAAATGATGGAAGTAGCCACTTCATTTTTTTCTTTTTTCTTCTCATGCATCTTTATTTATTGACCTTTTTTTTCTTTTTTAGTAACCACTTCTTTTGTTCCTAATTTAAATTAATGAGATAAGAGATTATGGGCATGCCAGGGCCTCTTGCCTCTGCAAATGAACTTCTGACACATATGCCACTTTGAGCATCTGGCTTTACATGAGTTCTGGGGAAATGAATCCTGGCCAGAAGGCTTTGCAAGCAAGTGCCTTTAACTGGTAAACCAGCTCCCCAGACCAACCTTTTTTATTTATTAACTTAAATATTTCTATAAAGGGAAATTTCTTACTCTTCAGCTATTTGATTACCCTGAAGCTAAGTTTATATGAGTAGGGTAGGATAGATTCTTTATTATTTTCATTTATTTAGCAGTTTTCAAAATAGTGAATTGAGTCTGGGGCCAAAGGCCTGTAATCCTAGCTATTATGGAGACTAAGGCAGGAGTATCATAAATTCAGGGCATTCCTGGGACTTACTGAGATTTTGTCAGTGGCAGAGTGCTTGCCTAGAATGTGTGAGGCCCTGGGTTGAGTCCCTAGCACCACAAAAACCATTAAAAATATAAACAAACAAATACAAAGTACAATAAATCAATTCCCTGGTGCCCTACAAAAAGAAAATGCATTTTTATGTTGTATGTACTCAGACAAACATATTTGACATGGATCAATATACTGAGATTATTAATATTTTTAGTGCTCAAATTATGATAACTTTCTAAAGTGGGATTCTGTTTAGGTTGTATACTGAGTCCTTATGTGTATGTATCTTGTTTTAAACCATTCATTTTGAAATAATTATGGATTTTCACAAGGTCACACAAAGTAACACAGAGTATATATAAAATACATTCCTCCACGTTTCTCCAATAGTGACATCTTGAATTTTTTTTCACCTGATTCTTGGTAGCCTGTTGAGTGTTTCCACGCTTTCTGGTATAAAATGACTGAGTTTATGCTGTGCATTTCCTGTCATAGACCCAGAATAAGCCATTCTCTAAAAATGCTTCCATTCATCTAGTGGGATATGGTATTTAGAATTATAATTTGGAATAGGAAGGGATTATGATCAAAATACATTCAAAATACATTACATACATGATGGAATTTAAAAAAGAAATATTTATTATTACAATGCCTTTCTGAATTTATTATTAAAAGTAATTTTTAGGGGCTGGAGAGATGGCCCAGCAGTTAAATCACTTGCCTGCAAAACCTAATGACCAACATTCTATTCCCCAGTACCCATGTAAAGCCAGATGCGCAGTGGCACATACATCTGGAATTCATACAGTGGCTGATGTGCCAATTATCTCTCTTTCTCTCTGTATGTCTCCTCTCTCTGCTTTCAAATTAATAAATAAAAATTAAAAAGTTATTTTTTGGCTGGAAAGATTTTTCAGTGATTAAGATGCTTGAGAGCCTGACAGCCCAGGTTGGAGTCCTCGGTACCCACCCAAAGTCATATGCACAAAGTGGTGCATGCATCTAGAGTTTGTTTGCAGCAGCAAGAGGCCTTAGCCTTTGTTGCTCTCTCTCTCTCTCTCTCTCTCTCACTCTCTCTTGCTCTCGCTCTCTCTCTGCTTGAAAAGAAAGTCAGAAGAAAGAAAGAAGGAAGGAAGAAAGAAAGAGAAAGAAAGGAAGTAAGGAAGAGAAAGGAAGGAAGAGAGGAAGGGAGGTAGTTTTGGTTACTAAATTAAGGAATTTTAATTTTCTTTAAATAATTTTTGTCACAAGTTCATAGTATCTTTCTAAGTCAAGTTTATCATTCATTCTAAAGCTTTCTTCACTCTTAGGTTTTTTTCCCCCTTAACTTTATCAATTTTAGATTTGTGTGTTACTTATCCCAAATCCAAAATTAATGCTGTGATTTTCATTGACATAATCATTTGTTTCCCCCACACTATTAAAGAACAGGCTTAGAAAATAATGCCAGCACTATATTAGCAATAAGATCATTAGATGGGGCTGGAGAGTTGGCCCAGCAGTTAAACGTGCTTGCTTGTAAAGCCTGCCAGCCTGGGTTCTATTCCCCAGCACCCACATAGAAACAGATGCATAAAGTGGCACACACATCTGGCATTCATTTGCAGTGGCAAAAAGCCCTGGTGGGCCTATACACACATGCAAATAGCTAAATAAAATTATTTTAAAAATATGATCACTTGAATTACTAAATATTATTGCCGTTCTTTCTATTTGTAAGGTGTATGTAGCAGTAGGAACAGATAGAGAAGTGACTGTGTCTTGCTGTTTTAAAGTATATTTAAATAGTTCTTCTCTGGTACAGATAGGTAAGCCACCAATTGCATACAGGAATCAGGCCCATGTATTTCAAGTTTCTTTTAAATTAAGGTCTTTTTTACATTTTAATTTTATTTTGTAATTATGTGAAATATTCACATCATTGCAATAAATTTATAAATAAATCCATATTATACATATTCTTTTCCATTAGATGTTTTTCACTTAGAAATATAAACTCAAGGCTATTTCATAACAGCAAATAGAAATAAATAATTTCTTGTTTCTTTTGAGTAATAGAAACTCCTGATGAGGGTCAATTTATCATTTTTAACCAAATATTCCTTCTATTCTTTTTATGAAAACATAATTTGCTTCAAAGTAATGAAGATATAGCTCCTGTTATCTTCTAGGATATTGTTCAATAGAACTTTCAATGTCAAAATTTTCTGTACCTCCATTGTATAAGACGTGCGGCTACTGAGCACCTGGAATTTGGCTAGCCAAGCTGTGAGATTAAATGCTCCATGTAACTAATTTGAATTTAGCTCCAGAGACTTTATTGTTTTACTGTGAGCATTTAGAACTTAAATTACCAGACACTGAATTCTAGGTCAGCCTGGGCTAGAGTAAGACCCTACCTTGAAAAACAAAACCAAACCAAACAAACAACAACAACAAAAAAAAACAAATGGAAAGGAAGTAAACATAAGAGCATCTTCTTGATGTGTTCTCACCTTGTAAAAAGAGGCAAGGTAACACCCTGGAGCCTCTTTTATAAAAGCACCAATCTCATTCAATATTTTATACAGTATTTTATATGTACACAGAACCTCTATTTCTTTATTGTTTTGTTTTGTTTTGAGGTAGGGTCTTGCTCTAGCCCAGGCTGACCTGGAATTCACTATTTAGTCTCAGGGTGGCCTCAAACTCCTTCCTCTGCCTCCTGAGTGCTGGATTAAAGGCATGCACCACCATGCTGGCCTTTATTTCTTATTTTATTAGTTTTATTAATAATGTTTTTCTAGAAGTTTGTGATTTGAATCTAAATTTTAACATGTATGGGATTAAAGTTGTTCATAATATTTATCATTCTTTTTCTAGGAATTCTAGTGATACTTTTACAGTCTTCATATTGGTACTTTTGCTTTGTCTTTTAAATTGTTTTGCTATAGACTTATTGATTTCATTAGTTTCTTCAATGGGCCATATTTTGATAGTCATCAAAAAAACCCACCATAGTCCCTTAAATAAAGGGTTGTAAAAGTTACAATTTACTTTTCAAGAAAAAAAAGCATAAGCCAGAAAACAAGGAAATGTCATCCTCAAAGGGCTAATGTGAAACATCTGTAAACCTAGAATTTTATACCTAGCAAAAATTTCTTCAAAGGAAGGCAAAGAGCAATATACTCATATGAATCAAAACTGAAGCAATATGTTTCAAGCAGATCTGTACTGAAATTAATAGTAGGTGATTTATTCAGGCAGAACATTTTCAGGTAGAAGCATAGAAAAGGATGGACAAAAGGAAAGAAGGGAAAAAGGAAGGGGAAGGAGGGAGAAAGGGAGGAAGACAGAAAGAAAGGAAAGAATGAAGAAAGGAAGAGCAGGTGATAAATATTCACTAAATAAAGCAATGACATTAATGCATAATATAGCTTAAAAGAAGAACCAAATAAAATACTGGCAAAAATAAAATAAAATAAAATAAAATATTGGTGATATTGGTAAGATTAAAAAGTTTTAAGGTTATTGTATTGTCCTAGAAGCAGTAGAAGTACACATTTATAATAAACCAAGGGTTCACTTAAATATTAGAAGAATGAATAACAATGGAGGAAAGATTAGATAAAATATATTTAGTACAAAAGAAGACAAGAAGGAAATAGCAATTTAAGCATGGAATAATTCATAACAAATACTCTGATAGCAAATATAAATTTCAGTAGACCTTTTCAGTTTTAGCAGTCTGATTAGCAAGGTCTAGTTAGAAATTAAGTAATTATACATCACTTAGTAGAGATACACCTTTATTAAAAAGACAAAAGTTGAAAGCAAAAGGTTTCAGAGATATGCGTCATGCAAACACATGAAAAGGAAAGCATAGCTAAACATAAATGCCCGTTTTAGTAGACATAAAGACAAGAAGCTTCTATGTAGATATATGGAAATCAAATGGTGGTCAAAGGGTCAATCCACCAGGAAGATGAGATATTCATAAATTTAAGTACAGTATACTATCAGTGGCAGTTATTTTTTCATTGCTGAGATAAAACACCTTATCAGAAGCAGATTGTGGGAGGAAAAGGCTTTTTCCAGGCTTGGGGTTTTGAGGAGCTTTTCATTGTGGCAGAGGAAGTTGGCTCACTTCATCACACATCTGCAGCAGAGAGAACAGCAACAAATGAGTTGGATCTGAACGCACAGTTGGCTAAACTAATTCATCCCAAGGTCCACCCCTAGAAACACATCTCTAGTAGACTCCTCTTCCCAAAGGCTCCACCTGCTGGAAATGAAGTAGGAAACTTAATCAGAAATATTGGAGGCTATGGTGGACATTTTACATTCTAACCTCCACACCATCTTTAATTAAGCTTCAGCTGAACTCCAAGATGAAATAGAAAAATTCAAATTAAGAATGGGAAGATTTACATGCCTTTCTCAGAAACAGAGGATAAAGGAGGCAAGAAAAGCAGTAGGGATACAGACAGCTGGAATAGTAGGAGTAGCAAACATTAATTGTGAAGTATGTATAGCCACATTATTGAATGGAAGTACTTATCACTCACTTCTATTTTTGCATCATATTTTCTGGGGATAAATGCTCAATTTTTGTAAATGTTGTGTATGCTTATGAAAAGAATTATTTTTGTTATAATGTTTTATATATGTGCATTAGCCCCAGTTTACTGGTTGTATTTTTTCAAATATTCTGTGTTATTTTTGATTTTTTTGTTTGTCAGTTAACAAGGAAAATTATGCTAAAATGTCTCTCTATGAACAGTGACAGTCCTTCTTGGTCTTTCAAATTTCACTTCATGTATTTTTAAGACAATTTTAATTTGATTAGATGTATAACATGTAGTATGTTTTTGCTAAGTTTAGTGTTTTAGCATAGTTTATTTTTTTAATTTCTACTTCTATTATAGATGAACTATGACAGCTTGTGTTTTTATGAAAGATCAAGAGGAGCACTCTAACATTCTTTGTAGAAGGGTGTTTTATGAGGATATAGAATTCTAGGTTTGCCTTTATTTCCTTTGGGTATGTTAAAGTTATTGTCTCTTGTTCCACTCTTACTATTGTGTTACTTTGCTAATAGTTTCCCCTCCTCTCTCTCTTCAGGAAATTTCCTATTCTAGCCCTCATTTCCCTGTAACTCACCTGTAGCCCAGGTTGGCTTTGAATTCATGGCAATCCTCGGCCTCCCTAGTGCTAAAATTACAATCATAAGCTACCAATGCCTGGCTGTTAGTAGTTTCTTATGCTTTTTATTTTTCAGTGTTACTAATCTTTTCTTGTGTGTGCTTGATGCTATTAAAAGTGATCCTTGGAGCTGGTGGCCACAGCTGCTTGGGCACTTCCTTCCGCAGCCAGGTCGGGTTATCCCCTGACCGCCACTCCTGCTCAGCCCTGCCTCCCAAAGCCCTCCTGGTCTTCCCGATGGTGTCCTGAGGCACTGTGTGTGTGTGGGGGGGGGAGGCACCAGCTGACAGTTTCCTTGAATTCTCTTCATCCATGTCTCTCAAACTGAATATCTTAGGAAAGATGCTGGTGTACATTGATGTTCCCATAGACCAGGTTTTGCTGATTTGGAAAAATAAAGAGTATGGGGACTGGAGAGATAGCTCAGCAGTTAGGGAGCATGCCTCCGGAGCCTAAGGACCCAGGTTCGATTCCCCGGGGCCCACCTAGGTCAGATGCACAAAGCGGCTAGAGGCCCTGACGTGCCCATTCTCTTTCTCTGTCTCTTTCTGTGTGTCCGTGTCTCTCTGCTTGCAAATAACAAATAAAAAAAGAGTGTGGCTCAACTCAGAGTATCTTTCGTACTACTGGGAAAACGCTTCCTTTAGAACATTGTCACAGACCTAATTTTGAGTTGATCCCACACTGGAGCTCTGTGAGTCTGATGGCTGGGATCTATGGTTCCATCTTATGCTGATGTTTTGTGTGTGGCAAATGGTGAAGAAGCCAGTAACCTTAGATTTGAACGAAATGGGGAAGAGGAAAAATTGATCTTTTCCATCCATCACAACGCGTTTTGGGTCCACTGTCACCCATTGTAAGACAGAACAAACCAACGGAAAAGGACCTGCCTGCAAGCGAAGCTGCAATTACAAAAAAATAGCTGCCCTTGAAGAGGAGCTTGCTTTCTTTCGGTGTTGCTGTCATCGTGGAAATGCAGAAACTGAGGAGCCATACAACACCCGGCTTCCTTAACGTGAATGAGCAACCAGGTAGTACTAGCCGAATGCCATCACCAGCGACTGGTCAGCTCATCTGGAACCAGATCACTTTCCAAGTTCAAAGCTGTCTTCTCCTCCTCCTCTACCACCATTTCCTCCTCTGTTTTCTTCTCTTCAGCCTCCATGTTTTTCTCCCACACAATCAAGATCTACTAATAGTGTCAGTTTACATAATCCAGCAGGTGAAATGACAGCACATCACTCAGGTGCTAGGAAGACCATTCATAGTCATGATTCAAAAAGCCAGAGAAATAATGATGTTCCCAATGTGCTGGATGTTCTAAAACACTTGAATAAGGTTATACTTGTGCTATTGAAAGGTTACCTGTGGTAGACCCATTCTTAGAAGGAAAAGGCAAAGTTCAGACTGGGATCCAGAGTCTTTGATCCAGAGTCACAGGCCTTTAAACAGAAATTCGCTTCTCAAGATGAGTCCTAGCCGGGTGTGGTGGTGCATGCCTTTAATCCCAGCTCTCGGGAGGCAGAGGTAGGAGGATTGCCATGGGTTCAAGGCCACCCTGAGACTACATAGTGAATTCCAGGTCAGCCTGGGCTAGAGCAAGACCCTATCTCAGGAAAAAAAAGTAACAAGAAGATGAGTCCTTTGACAAAGAAAACCAATCTTGGGAATCTTCTCCCTTTTCTAGTCAGAAGCCTCGAGGTTCTGACATTATGTGTCCTCATCAGAAAGACATTGATCTAAAGGAAGAACTGATCACAAGCTCTTAACCAAGGTTTCAGCAATAAGAGTTGTGCCTGTGCTTGGAAGGAAAGATACAGATGTGTCCTGTCACATCTTTCATAGCCTTTCAGGGAACCACATCTTCTGAATGACAAGGTCTACTAGCCCAGCTGAGGAAGGCATTGGAGATTGTCTCTGGTTTTGAGAGATCTGGTGGTTACTGCTGCTGAAGAGAACAGGGTGTGCAGATTTCCCCCTTTGTATGTTGGTGGTCCTGAAAGCAGCATGTACTTGCGTGATTTTACTAAGCAAGCAGGACTTTCCAATTGATCTATTTAATCTTTTAAAGTTGGTACTTTCAGCAACTTGGAGTTTTTCAGAGGATAAAATGATCGTTTTCATTAAGGTAGTTATAATTTTAATCTTTCTAGAACTTCCCAAGATAAATTCTTCTTAGGAACTGATTTTGATTGTTAAGTGATATAAGTAGTAGAATCTTCTAGATAAGTTTTGTCCATACTGGCCATGTGAATGTATATACCTGACATCTGTTTCCTTCCTTCTACTCTGCCCCTTTGTAAATAGATTGTACAATAAATGCATCTTTTTTTAAAAAAAATTAAAAGTACTCCTTAAAGTATGCCTACTCTCATAGTTGAAGCCTCCAATTAGAACTACTTAGAAGAAATTCCAGATAAAGAATCCCAAAACACAATCATGACAATTACATACAACAAATTTAAAGAGGACATGAACAAAAGCCTGAATGAAATGCAAGAGAAACAACTAAATGAACTTAGTAGACAACTGAATGAGTTCAAAGCAGACATGAACAAATCCCTGAATGAATTCTAAGAGAACATAGTCAATCAACAAAATGCAATGAGGAAACCAAACCAAGAAATGAAAGTTGAACTCAATAAAGAGATAGAGATGCTGAAGAAAAAAATAGAAATAAAAAATAAAACGCCTCAATTCAAGTGCTCCCAGGAAAGCCATACCAACAGAATAGACCATGTGGAGGACAGAATGTCAGGACATGAGGACAAGGTAGAGGAAATAGATCAAGAGGCCAAAATCAATGACAAGTTCAAAAATGTATGAGCAGAACATGAGAGAAATGTGGGACACCTTAAAAAGACCAAGTATTTGAACCATGGTCATACAAGAAGGGGAAGAACTTCAGGTCAAAGGCATAGAAAATACTTTTCAATAAAATTGTAGAAGAAAAATTTCCAAATTTTATGAATGATAGGGCTCTCCAGACATACAAAAGACCATAAAAGAAATTTACCATGACATATTTGAGTTTAGACACTAAACATAGAAAACCAGGAAACAATACTAAAAATCTGCAAGAAACAGTTCATCATATTCAAAGATAAGCCCATCTGAATAACATCTGATTCATCAATAGGAACTCTAAAAGCCATAAAAGTTTGGAATGGAGTATTTTAAAGATTGATCGACCACAGGTGCCAATCCAAACTACTATATCTAGCAAAAAATTTTCCTCATTATAGGAGAAAAAACTTTCTTTTACAATAAAAGTTGGCTACATGAATATATGAACAGTAGGCTAGTCATACGGAGAATACTGTGCACTGAAGAAAAGAATAAACATACTCGGGAGGCTGCAGGAGGGGGGAATAATGATAAAAATGGGAACAGTTGTGAAAACTTATAAATCAAGATAACACCAAACTCCACAAAACCATCAACATGATAGACAGGCATCAATTAGTACCTTTCAGTTATATGTCTGAATATCAATGGATTTAACTCCCCAACCAAAATACAGGCTGGATCAGAATCAAGCCCAGAAAGAAAAATGGCACGAGTTTTCTCTCAAATGTAGATCCTGGCTTCAAATAGATTTGTTCGTATGTCATAGTAGCTTCAATACTGTGTTCAGGAAGCTAGAATGAGGCTTGGAGGGAGGCAAAGTAAGGGGATAGTACACAGGCAAGTGATGGGACAGAATACAGGGGTGGAAAGGCATGAGGGAGGGCAGAAGAATGGGAAAGAGGAGTGAGTGAGATATGCAAAAACCACAGCATGAGTAAGTGCCAAAGAAACCTACTTCATTGACTTATTTAATTGACAAATTTGAAAAAGGGAGAGAGATAGCTTGGATATAAGTACACTGCCAGGATCAAGAAAGCTTTACTCTGAAGCCATGCATTTTTGCAAATGAATCTTATTGCCAGAGATTGGTCATCTCCTGCTCCACAGTGAGCTGCTGGTCAGGGAAGCCCACGAGGCCCTATAACAATACAAGCCATTGCCAAAGTGCTTAGTTACCCACCAGAAGGAGGTGGTAAGATCCTATTGCTGAAGACACCACAGTCTGTGGTTCCAGGACACTGAGAAATCAGCTGGAACTGAGATGGAAGCCATCTCCTTGCCAGACAGATGTCATAATACTGGATGGTGCTATGCAAGCTGCTGAGGGAGAGAAGTCATCTACAGTCTGGATAAGCACTGGATCCTGCAAGTTGTAAAATCAACCAAGATGTACCTGTGAGTGTAATTGTGGCACATAAGTTATGGAGATAATCAACTGCTTTCTGATTGGATATGAGGCCCACTAAGTGTGAGGAAATTCATGTCTGATACTGGGAACTGAGTAAAAAGCCTATGGCAACAAAAAAGCCTATGGCTTGAAAGGTCATAGACCCTAGAGGGGAGCTTCCACTGTTCTTTGGCTAAATAGAGATCTTATGCCCATCAAAAGCCTTCTAAATGTGTTTGTTTAAGCCTTTTGATTACTGTCGTTCTCACCTTTGGTTAAAGAACCTTCTTTTTACAAATGGCCTCAAATACCAGGGAGACCCAAGATGCATCAAAATGACAAGAGAAAGCTCGGTGCTCAGCACTAGATGAGCCGTTTCTCTCACACCTGCCAGGGCTCAGGGAACATTGCAGAGGTGCTCATGGAAATAATATGGGCGCTGATCACACTGCTGGCCAGGGAACTGTCTTTGTGAAGATGATGGTAGATGACACCGAGGAGTCTAAACTCATCAAAGTAGAAAATAAGAGGCTGCCAAGGGCTCAACACTGAAGATTTCTACCATGGTCTTCACGGCTCAGAGAATATTGCATAAGAGGGGTAGGGGGCAGAAAGAACTGAAGAGCCATAGGCTGTATAGGCATTCTCTGGGGTACTGTCCTCCCAACACAAACTGAGAGATGCATACATGCCTCCATGGTGGTCACTGATACCCCCAAAAGACATGCACTGCTTTAAGCCTATTAACATTTTGATGTGGAGGCTGAAAGAAGGCAAAAGGAACATGACAACAAAACAGAGAAAGGACATCTTTGAGAGAAGAGGGTTCTCAAGGGATGGGAGGGGGAAGGATAAAGGAAAGGGAAAAGGATCAAATCCATTCATCCCTTGAGTTTTTAATTTTGGTTATTTTTATCATTTAGACAATTCTAATTATTATTAATCAACTCTGATATATTTTATAGTTTTCTATCCCTTGTACATATTTTTCAGCTTCTTCTTTATTTAATACTGTAAATCTGCAAATTATTTCTGCCTTCTATTTTTTATTTTTTGGTTGTAGATGTGAGTCAGAGCTCCATATTTTCATGTGTGCCAGATTTTCTTCAACTTGTGATGGTCTTTATTCTGAAAATAATATAATATATACCAAGATCTTGGAGGAAAGTATTTTCTTTCAAGATACATTAAGGATTTATTTTAGGGCTGGAGAGATGGTTTAGAGGTTAAGGCCTATGCCTTAATGACCAGATTTCAATTCCCCAGTGCCCATGTAAAGCCAGATGCAGAAAGTGGCCTTTGCACCTGAAGTTCATTTGCAGTGGATGGAGGCCCTGATGTACCCATTCTCTCTCTTCTATCTCTCTCCTCTTTTCTATAAGATGTCTGTAGGACAACCTGGTTCTTAATTTCTGTCTTTCTCACCCCACATTTATCTGGATTGATATCCAAGTTTGTATTGACAAATGGCTTCAAAATGAAAGTAAATTTAATGTTATGCTCACCCCTCCCATTTAGATTTCCTACAGATTGGCCCTAATAGTTCCCTGTTTCTTGTCAGATTTCAAGGCCTTTTAAAGAGAATTGCTTTAATATTTTATCTAGAACATTCACTTGCTTTCAGTAGCATGGCTGGTGTAAATAATTTAGGCTGCTGTTACCTAATATTCTGTATCTTACAGTTTTATCACCAGCAGACTAATATCTAAGTAATCCTGGAATGCTTTTATGTTTGTCTTAATATATTTGAATCACTTTTCCTTTGAGAATAAGAGTATCTTTGTTTTCCCTAAACCTTGATGGAGGAGTTATATTGCTTATTGATTTCAGGAAAATAAGTCAGTAATAAGATCTAGTATGAAATATTTAGTAATTGAACCAAAAAAGTACATGCTTTTGCTTGAAATATTCATATAATCAACCCTTGTTAAAGGTGTTATTTGTGGCTTTACGTGACATAAAACTATTTCCACATTTCTCTATTCTAGTCATTCCATTTGACATACATATTTTAAACATAAGAAAAAAGTGTTGAGAGAAATAAAATATTGCCCACATTACTAAAAGATACCTATCAGTAAGGTAATTCTAACACAATCCAATTCAAGGTATAATCGAAGCCAATCCACACCAGCGTGGAAACTCAGAGGTGAAGTGTCCAATTTAGTATGGTGTTTGTTGACATATTCAGACAGGCAGGATAATCTCTTATGTAGGATGTTTCTTTTCAAAATAATTAAGGGGTAATTTGGGAAGCAAATGAGTAGAGTAGAAGTTGAGTATTTCAGTCACAGTGAAAACTGTAAGTAAAGGCCTAGAGGAACAGAAAACATGGAAGTTGCTGGAAATAGTTTGATTTGGCCAAAATATATTCTCTCTCTCTCCCTCCATATATATATGCAATATATATACATGTGTATGGAGTTATATGCAATATATGTATGTATATGTGTATACATACATATACATACATACATACACACACATAAGTTGATGCTGGACAATTAATTGAGTCAAAATTAGAAGTTTCTTCAATATAATGTTTAGGGTTTTAGGTTTTATCCTAAGAAGAGAAGAATCCGTAAGGATGAAAAATGATCTCAAAGCAATTAAATAGGGTTACATATGCAACATTGACATTTAGAGAAAAAAAGAAATAATTGGTAATTCCAACACCCAAGTACACTACAATCATATACTTGTTTAATTCTTTAAAATGTTTCCATGTGTATCTAAAAGTAGTTATAATCATTTATTTGTATGTTATTATAAAGTTAATTTATATTTAGTATAAAATGGAGAATTTAAGATAGCATATACATTTTATGTTTAAGGTGTTGATTTAAGGTCTTATAAAGTATTTATCAGCAATATGACTATAATAATTTTACTTATTTACACATTAAAATAAGTGTATGAATTATGTTTACATTAATATCTATGAAAATTGGTTACTTAGAAAATCCAAGTAAGTTTATTGAAAAAATATTTTATCAATTTGTACTACATCATCTAAAAGTGACTGACTGAGTGATGGGCACCCAAGTCATTACAGCTTTGTATTTTCCAAAGGCAAACAATAAAAGGAATAACTAGCAATGCCTTTAATGACATGTGAAGGAAAAGTGTAAAAGTTTGTTGAAAGTATTTCAAAATCTTATATGATGTATTCTTAAATCGAATACTACTAAAGTATATTTTCCCAAAATTAATTGGATTTGGTCTTGTGTCAATAGAAATTTCATTGGGATTGTGATTTTACTTTAACATGACAACTTTTTAAAAGAATTTACCTCAAAGAATAACCATGCAGTCAGACATACTGAAAAAGGTGACAGAGTTTATGACATAAGCATTCCATCACCAGAATTAAATTTCATGAAGAAATTTATTAGTAAATTTGTAGAGCTCCTGTTGAATATGACCAGAGTGGAGGAAAGGAGATTAGACAACAACTAAAAGAAGAAAATTATGGAGAGTTGAGCTGAATGAACTTAGTATGATGATAGCAAAGGCAACTGGAGTTAGTAACTAAATGTGGGAAATACAGTTTAAAAAAAAACAATAATCAGGTAGAAGCTACCAAAGTTTTTAGAAATGATGAATTTACTTTGGGAAATACATTATTAGTACTTTTATTTGTTGATTTAAGGAAGGTTGAATTCTTCTGATAAATTTTATTTACTTATTTATT
This sequence comes from Zapus hudsonius, assembly GCA_004024765.1. NCBI lineage: Eukaryota > Metazoa > Chordata > Mammalia > Rodentia > Dipodidae > Zapus > Zapus hudsonius. Next base: position 32,321 of record PVHP010008198.1, on the reverse strand, counting down.
TAGTTTAGTTTAGTTTTTTTTTCAAGGTAGGGTCTCACTCTAGCTTAGACTGATCTGCAATGCACTCTGGCTGATAAGAGGATCAAAATCCACAGTGTGAGAAGAACAGTAGGACATGTGGGGAAAATCCAGGGAAGGGTGCTTTACACAAATTGAAAGAGGAAAGTTTGAAGAAAAAGGATTAGTTGCAGTTGTAAGATGTTACAGAAATTAAGGAGAAATCTGAAGTCTTCATTGGACTGGTCATTATGATGTCACCCAGAAGTTTAGCAAAAGCAATTTCAAAGATAAAAGAGACAGTAAGCTTATAGCTAGTTGGCAAAGGAGAGACGATGGCCAAGGAGAAGAGTTGGTAACTAACAGCTAAGGCCTCTTAGCTGATGAGCAGGAATGTACTTCTTACTTTAGAAGACTGAATCAGCAGTTGAAGGCTTTGAAGATTCATTTTTTACTGGCTACTGAGGAGATTATTTCAGAATTTTCCTGGTTAGAGTACTTACAGCTTAAGTACAATGTTCTAATAAGTGTGGATTTGGGATCTGCTTCTTTACTTATATGTTATGTGCATTAGAAAAGTAATTATGAGATTGTTTTGTCTTGAATTACCTTGGCAAACTCGATCTGATGAATCTGATGAATGCTGTGCTTCTCTTTTTGTGTTTCAGGAGTCTGTTGATGCTCTGTAGTGGCATTTGCTTATTTCCCCATAGTTAGGAAGTGAGACATCAGAATTGTCCTTCGTTCTCTTAATCCTCTCCCCTCCTTGTCACTCCAGAAATGTCTCCTCCTGATTTAGCTTCTAATATTGAATTATTTCTTCTGCAAATGATTGTCATTCAGAATATTGTTGCTTTAGTCTCTGCTGGTTCTGCTTCTAGAACACTTTTAGTTTATGAATTTATCTTTGGTGGCCACATTTGGGACTATTTAAAAAATATTTAAAGTATTAGGTCCAAAAATTAATTGAAAGTTAACAATCTAGCCAAATTGTTTCTAGTCCCCAACTTAGTACCTAGAAGCACTATATACGCACAGGAAGTCAGTAAGAGGCATAGTTTCCCATCTTTGTTCTACTGAAATTTGAAAAATGCCACGCAATAGAAACAGCTTTTGAGACTGGGAAGATGGCTCAGCAGTTAAAGACACTTGAAAAGCCTGCTGGCCCAGGATCCAGATGCCCGGAGTGGCTTATGCATCTAGAACTTGTATGTAGAGACCCTGGCATGCTCTCTCTCTCTCTCTCTCTCTCTCTCTCTCTCTCTCTCTCTCTCCTCTCCTCTCCTCTCCTCTCCTCTCCTCTCCCTTTATTCTTTCAAATAAATAATTTTTGGGGGAGGTTTTGAGGTAGGGTCTTGCTCTAGTCCAGGCTGACCTGGAATTCACTATGTAGTCTCCGGGTGGCCTTGAACTCAAGGCAACCCTCCTACCTCTGCCTCCCGAGTGCTGGGATTAAAGGCGTGTGCCACCACACTCAGTTTGAGTGTAAGAAATTTATTATGTCTATGATGGCTGAATATTCCCCTATTCAGTAACTTTGATTTTTCAGAAATCGACAAAGAATTGAAAGATCAGAAGAAATAATCAATTTCTATATTTGAAGTTTTTTTCTGTTGATAACATCAAAAGAATTTTATATCTAAAATACAAAGTATTACAGCAAACTGCAGAATTCCCTTCGATAATAAATACATTTGTGGGTGTGTGTATTATGTGTCGTATGTATATGTGCAGGTATTATATGCAATCTGTTCACATGTGTGCGGAGGCCAGAATAGAATCACTCTTCCATGTTGCTCCCTTGAGACAGAATTCTTCACTGAACCTGGAGTTGCCCTTGGGTCAAACTGGCTGACTTGTGAGTCCCAGCATTTCTCTTGTTCCCCTTCCCCCCAGAACCCCCCCCCACACACACATACATTTACAGGGGTGAGTTGCCACACTCAGCTTTTTATATGAGTACTGGGGATTGAACTCAGGTGCTTATGCTTGCACAGCATGTGTTCTTACCTGCTGAGCCATCTCTTCAATCCAACAATCTGCATTTAAATGAGCAACCATATGCAGTTAAGGAAAGGGAATTTCCTTCCCCTCCCTTCACTTCAGTTTTCTAAGAGAGATGGCTCAGCAGTTAAGGCACTTGCCTCCAGTGCCTAAGACCAGCGGTTCAATTCCCCAGTAACCCACATAAGCCATACCCACAAGGTGGTGGCCCTGGTGCTCTCTCTCTCTCTCTCTCTCTCTCTCTCTCTCTCTCTCTCTCTCTGCTAGAAAATGAATAAATAAAATATTAAAAAATAAGATAAATATCTCCAGATAATTTGTTCAGAATAAAAGAAACAAACAATGATTAATTTCTACATTGGTTTATGAACTTACATTTTTATTATGATCTACATAGTGTATCTGGATTATTTATTTTCATCAACTTTTTTTTGAAATATAGTAATAACAATATAAAATACCTCCATTTAAGTCATAAATTTTGAATTATATGAATTATTTTTTAAAAAATACTTTTATTTATTTATTTGCAAGTGGAGTGGGGAGGAGAGAGAGAGGTAGGGAGAAATAAAGAGAGAATATAGGCACACTAGGACCTTTTGCCACTGCAAAGGAACTCTAGCTGCATGGGCCACTTTGTGAACCCAGCTTTATGTAAGTACTCTGGAATCAAATGCAGGCCCACAGGCTACGCAGGCAAGTGCCTTTAACCACTGTGCCATCTCTCCAGCTTTTATGTATAAATTCTTTAAATCATATTCAAATTTTTACTGACCCCCAAAGTTTCCTGTTTTATCTTTGTAGTCATTACTCCCTCTGTCCTCAATCCCAGAGGACCACTGATCTGTTTTCTGTCACTATAGATTAATTTTATTTTCTTGAATAATATAAAAATGGAATTGTTTAAACTGAACTTTGTTTCACTCAGCATAATGGCTTTGAGGCTCACTTATGTTGTGTATTTTCAGTGGTTCATTACTTTTATTTGCTTAGTGATATCCCACTGTATACCACATTTGCAAGAGTTCTGTACCATGTTGTGGACAGTTGTACTCTTTCTAAAGTTTGACTGTCATGAATAAGGCTTTTGCGTACGTGTGTGCACAAGTCTTTGTGCAGAGATATATTATTTCTCTGATATCTATGAGTAGAGTGGTTGGATTTTGTGCTAGGTGTGTGTTTTAAGAGATGTACATACTTATTTTTTAAAGTATTTGAATTAATTCATATTTCACCAGTAAGATATGGGTAAAATGGCTCATAAATATTTGGTGTTTGAATAATTTCAGTTATCCTCTCTAGTGAGTGTGAAATCTATATCTTGCTGTGGTTTACTGTCATAAAATGTAGAAACATTGCAATTATATGACTAGCTCCCCTATGCCATTGATTATGCTTTATTTATGTTACATTTTATTTATATTAAATCTCATAGAATTTAAATGCTATACAACAAAAGTTACTGGGACTGGAGAAATTGCTCAGTGGTTAAAGGCACTTGCTTGCAAAAGACAAAGTTACAATTTTTTTCAATAGTCATTATTGTAATGGTAGTTTGGGGGCTCCTTGCTAATGCCAACATACCAATAAATTTAGGGTATCCCCGGATCCTTTATTAGATTAAGAGAAGAAAAGAGAAAAAAGTACAGAGAGCTCCTACCATGTGGAAGGAGGGAGGGGATGAGAATCCACATGAGTAGAAGTCCCCCCACAAGAGGAAGGGGGCTTACTAGAGCGGGAACCTGGAGGTTCAGGAGAGGCCTTGTCCCAGTAAGGATCTATTTAAAATCTTATTGTGGTGGGCCTTACCCTCAGACTCAGGTTAGTCTTAGAGAGCTGATTGGTCTGGGCCCAGGAGTAGGGGGTGAGAGAGCTGATTGGATAGGCTGATCAGATGCTGAACTCTGTTTCTGCTTAAGCAGGCAGGTAGGTGGTGTCTGCTTCTTGGGCACTCTAACTGGCTACCTGGAAATAAAGCTACCTGTCTAGTTCCCCCTCAATCATGATGGTATACACCTGTAATTCCAGCACTTGGGATTTTTGATGCCTGGGATGCATAGTGAAATCCTGTCTCACAAAACCAACCAAACAAACAAATAGCATCATCAAGCCAGTCATATACTGTAGTGAAACTAAGGGGAAAAAACAAACAAAAAACATCCCAGACATTTCCCATTTCCAATGTCATTAGGCTTAAAAAAACAAAAACAAAAACAAAAAAACAAGAATGAGATATGAGCTTCCTTGTAATGGGCTTATTATGGTTTCCCACATATTTGTCTTATTTAGAGTAGGCTGAGTTTACTAAATCTGTGAATTTATATCTTTCAAAAAATTTGGATATAAATTTATTTCTTCAAGTTTTTAATGTTAAATTCTCTTATTTACCTCTTTTTGGACTCTGGTAGTTTCAGTGTAATTGCATGTCCCCCATAGCTTGAAGTAGTTTTGATTAAGCTTGAAACTTGAGTCTCTAGCAGGCACAGTCCTACTGGGGAAGAGGTATGTCAACTGGGGGCAGATCTTGTAGTCCAGCCCTAAGGTGTGTAAAGAGTAAGTTTGAGCTCTGGGTATTCATGTTTGCTGTCTGTTGGTTTTCTCTCTCTCTGCTTATTGATGTATGAAAGTGATCTAGCTTCTTCTGCCATGATAGAACTTCCCCTGGAATCGTAAGCCTGAAATAAAACCTTTCCTCCCATAAGCTGCTTCTGGTTGGGTATTTGTCCCAGAAATGAGAAGGTAACTGAGACAAACTTCATTCAGATATATGAGGCTTTTTAAAACTTTTGGTTTCATCACAGTAGGGTTAAGGTTAGGGCCTTCAGGAGTACATATTTCTTATATATTCTTGTACATGCTATATTGTGGTTTAGGCCTCTGATATTGATTATATTATTTCAGTCCTTTCACTCTTCTTCCAATTATATAATTTCTATTCATGCATTTTCAGAGATTGTTGCTTCTCTTATCTCCACTCTTCTATTAAGTCCTATGTTGAATCTCATTCCAGATATATTTTTAAATATTTTATTTATTTATTTGCAAGCAGAGAGAGAGAGAAAGAGAGAGAGAGAATGAGAGAATGAGTGCATTCCAGGGCCTCTAGCTGCTGCAAACTCCAGATGCATGTGCTATTTTGTGCATGTTACTCTACATGGGAACTGGAAAAAGAAACTTGGGTTAGGCTCTGCAAGCATGCAATTTAACTGCTGAGCCATTTTGCCAGCCCAAGATATACTTTTAATACTAAATTTCTACTGCTTCTTTGTTATATATATATATATTTGTTATATATATATATTTGAGGTAGGGTCTCACTCTACCCCAGGCTGATCTGGAAATCACTATGTAGTCTCAGGGTGGCCTCAAACTCATGGAGATCCTCCTACCTCAGCCTCTGAGTGCTGTGGGATTAAAGGTGTGTGCCACCATGCCCTCACATTTTATTTTTGAGGTAGGATCTTGCTTTATCCTAGGCTGACCTGGGTGGCATCGAACTCATGGCTGTCTCATATTTCTGCCCCAGAGTGCTGGGATTAATGACATGTGTCACTACACCTGGCTTGTTTTATATGAAAGACTTCCTTTCTTGTCATTCATTATCATCATACTTTCCTTTCCTTCCTTCATTGAACATGGTTATAATAGCTTTCATAAACATCTTATTTGATAATTTCAATATGTTCATTATCATAAATTGGGATTTTCAATGATCTGTTTTCAAACGTGTCACATTTTTGTGTATATTCATACATTAAATAGCTTTTAAAATTATATCCTCAATTCTATTAACTTCATATTGTGGAGAACCTCTTATATTCTCCTGAAAGATATTTATATTCTTTTTAATAGGAAAGGGTTAAACTGAAAATGCAAACTCTTTCTTGCTTATGTTGGAAATAGTTGATGTTTGTTTAATTATTTTAGCTTCAAATTTTGTGTTTTATTTGTAATTCAGGATCACCAGAGATATAGGAGAATTTAAGTACAATATTTAGGGACTTGTTTCCTCTCTGGTTCTCTGTACTCAAGGATTTATTTCCCCAGCCCCTCTCTAACCATTGTGTTTGTGCCTGGCTTCTTATGCATCAGAGAAACTGAAGGCTATCACAAGGCTTTTAGTTTTTCATGCTATGCGATAATTCTATTACCCTCAGTCCAAAGCAACAAAAGCAGGAAACTCACTTCCATGTTGATTCCTTTCTCTAAATTCTGGTGCCCTCTTCTTCAAGTCTGCCTGCTTTTGCTCACAGCAGTTCTCTCTTATCTATAGGGGAAACCTATTCTGCAGATGCCCCAAATCATGAAACCCTTATATAGACATGTTGGAGATTGCATTAGTTACTTTTCTAATTGCTGTGACCAAATGCCTGACAAGAAGTAACGTAAGGTGGAAAAGATTTATTTTGACTTGTATTTTAAGTGTGGAGTCTATCATAGTGAGGAAGACATGGTGGGCAGAACATGAGGTTGCTTGCTCACATCTGGGTGAATCAGCAAACAGAAAGTAGGAATGCTGGTGTTTATTTTCCTTTCTCTTTTTCCATTTTTTATTGTCTTGTGCCCTGGTCATGGTGGTGTGTGCCTGTAATCCCAGCACTGGAGGGGCAGAGAAAAGATTACCAAACTCTTGCTGACTAGCTTGTCTAGTCCAATTGGAGAGCTCCAAGTTCAATGAGAGACCCCCATCTCAAAAAGTAAGGTGGAGAGTGGTTGAGGAAGAAACTAAACATTGAACTCTGGCCTCTACACACATGCACACCCTCATATGCATACATATGCTAAAGCACACCACACACTCATATACATGCACAACACTTTTATCAAGTTGATGATGAAGATTAACCATCACAGAGATTTTGTGGGTTCATTTCCAGAGCAGTGCAATAAAGCAAAAAAATCACAATAAAGCGAGTCACATGAGGTTTTGGCTTCCCAAGCGCATATAAAACTCATGCTTACACTATTCTGTACCCTATTAAAAGTACTGTAATATTATATCTAAAAAACAATGTATATACATCAATTAAAATAATTTATTGCTAATAACAATGAAGTGAAAGCCTTGCTTGATACATACAAAGTTATCACAGCCTTCATACAAAATGTGTTATCTGTGGAAAACAATGACAAAGAAGTGGACTTGTGTATACTTTTATACTTGTGTATATCTTTTTCCAATATTTGCACACCAAAGATAAAATTAAATTTACAAACTAGGCACATTAAGAGATTAGAAGCAATCATATAATAACATGGAACAATGATAACAATATTGTTACACTAAAAGTTATGTGTATGTTTTCCCTTTTTTCTCTGCCTTTCAAATACCTTATTGTTGTGTGGTGTATTTTCAAGCCATATTTAGCAACAGGCAACTGAAACCTTAGAGCTACACATAAAGGAAAAATTTACCAAGAACTGAAATAGGAAGTGAACAGCTCTGCTTTCAGTGAGCTGTGCAGAGAGTCCTTGCTCAGAGGATGGCAAAGCATTACCATTGCAGGCTGAAAGACAATCACAGGCCAGTAGAGAAATGTAGGTAATAGGTTTTATTAAACATAATTCAGAGATATAGTATAGGAAGAAACATCATACAAGCAAGAAAGTATCCATCGGCATGGACTTGAGTCCCCGAAGGTGGGAAACTCAAATGAGGGCTGAATTTGGAGGAGGGGGTTTAAGTATGTTAGTTCTGTCTGTTCCTATAATTGAAGGTGTCCTGCAGAAGTAACCAGGAGATCTTTTGTGTTGAGGAGGGAACAGGAAACAGGGCAGGCTGATCACAGAAGCTTTGACTGACAATGTTTTTGGCTAACCTCCCAGAGCCTTTACCTGTACTTATTAACAGTTTCAAAGCCAGCCATACAGTTTCTAAGTTTCTTAACTATGTAATTCTGAGAAGTGAGGGATTTTTCCATCAGTTCTATTCTCTAATTTTCAGATAGTTGCTTGATGTGCTTTTAAGTTTATTTTATTTATTTATTTGCAAGCAGAGACAGAGACAGAGAGACAGAGAAGAGAGATAAGAGAATGGGTGTGTCAGGGCCTCTAGCTGCTGCAAAGGAACTCTAGATTCATGCACCACTTTGTGCATCTGGCTTTGTGTGGGTACTGGAGAGTTGAACTTGAACCAATAGGCTTTGCAGGCAAGCACCTTAACCACTGAGAAATCTTGTCAGCCCCCTAAATTTTATTTTTAATTGGCATATAATTGTACATAGTTACAGTGTACCATGTGATATATTAATGCACGTGTATGATGTGTAAGGATAAAATTAGAGTGGCTAGCATACTCATCACCTAAAATATTTATTACTTCTTTGTACTGAGAACATTTAAATCCACTCTTTTAGCTATTTGAAACATCCAATAAATTATTGTTAATTACTGTCATCCTATTCTACTATAGAACAGAAGAATTCACTCTTTCCCTCTAACTGTAATTTTGGACCCATCAACCAACAGTTTTTCTTTTTGTTCAAAGGTTACAACTTGCTATATCTGGAGGGACCTTTTGTAAGCTATGATATACTGAACTTGTCTTCAGATATGATGTTTTAAGTTTTTGCTTGAAAGTATCTCATATAATAATTAAATTTAATGTTTTTAAAAGCTCTGTCTAAAGGGTTGAATGAATGCTTGAAGAGTTAGATATCAATGAATGTATATTGTTACATGTACAAGCATTAACCTTGCTAGATATGTGGCAAAGATTATTTAAAATACTATAATACATTGGTAAATTTAAGTAAAGTCAATTAGAGAAAGTAGACTGAAATTCTCAATGAGAATAAGTCTTTTGAAAAGAAATTATGAAACTTGTCAAAGAAAACAAAATATAGTGAACAATTCTATATTTCTTTTTTGTTTTGTAAAAGTATTTTTATATATTTATTTGAGAGAGACAGAGAAAATGAGACAGACAGTTAGACATAGAGTGAGTATGGGTGTGCCAGGGCCTCCTGCTACTGCAAATTAACTCCAGACACATGTGCCACTTTGTGCATCTGGCTTTACATGGGTGCTGGGGAATCAAACCCAGGCCATCAGGCTTTGCAAGCAAGTGACTTTAACTACTGAGCCATTTCTCCAGACCCTGTATTTTTTAAATACACTATCAACTAAGAATTTTGGACATAGGTCAGAGGTGAATGAATTGGCTTGTTTAGGATCAATGCAGAATATAAACAAGCATAAAAAATTGGAAAATTATTTAGGTATGTTGTCTCAGTCAACTTCTCATTTCTGGGACAAAATACTCGTCAAAACTTTAAGGGCTGGAGAGATGGCTCAGCAGTTTAAGGTGCCTGTTTTCAAAGTCTAACAGTTTGATTCCCCAGTATCCACATAAAGCCAGATGCATAAAGTGGCACATGCATCTAGAGTTTATTTGTAATGGCAAGAGGACCTGGCTCTCTCTCTGTCACTTTCTCTCTCTCTCTCTCATTGTAAATAAGTAAAAAAAAATTAATTAGTTTAAGGGAGAGTTTATTTCAGCTTGAAGTTCTAGGTTCCAGTCCACCATGTGAATGGTGGCAGGAGCTTGAGAGCTGGTCAGTCAGCACAGTGAGGACGCCAAGAGAGGTGAACACTGGGCCTAGCTAGATTTCTCCTGTTTGCACAGTCCAGGACTCCTCGCCCATAGAGTGACGCCACGCACTGCTATTGTGGGTATTTACACCTCAATTAATGTAATGCAGAATATTTCTTTTTTATTCACTTATTTGTTTGCAAGCAGAGAGAAATAGAGAGAAGAGGGACAGAGGGAATGGGCCCCCCAGGGCATAGAGCTGCTGCAAACAAACTCCAGATACATGCATCTGGCTTTATGTGGATACTGGGGGATTGAACCCCGGGGCCACTAAGCTTTGCAGGCACATGACTCAACCACTGAGGTGTCTCTCCAGCCCCTAATGTAGAAAATTTCTAACACACATGTCAAGAGATTTGTTTTCATGGTGATTCTAAATCCTGTCAAGTTGACAACCAGAGATTGTCATCACCTAGATAGACGTAACATTTCTAAATATAATATAAACCTGAACATTTTTAGCTAGGCACCTCTCAAAATAAACACATAAACATGTGCATGAGCACATTTTTGGAAGCTTATGTAAATATTCAATTATGGAGTAATAGTTATGATATATATACTATGTAGCCTTTACTAAGAGGGAAGCAGCATATAAAAAGATGTCCATCACATTTGTTAAGTAAAAATTTAATAAGAAAAGTTGAACAATGGTATGCTGAGTATGATTCTTGGTTCTCTCTCTCTCTCTCTCTCTCTCTCTCTCTCTATATATATATATATATATATATATATATATATATATAAAACATATATATATATATGTTAAAGTCTAGAGATCTGTTAATGGTGGTCTAGCCTACTAAAGAATGAGATATCAAAGGACTTTCACTGTTATTGCTGTTAACAATTCAATAAATTGAATTTGGCTCAAGAACATATATTTTAAAATATTATTGGCCCAGGAAATAGAAGGCCAAGAAAAAACACACATATATAACAGGAAATACACAGCCTGACTTTGTCATGATTGTTGTTACATTCTTAACAGGTTGTCAGGTATTATTTTTGACTCTTGAAAAAAGTGATTTACATTTTTTTCTTATTCCTCAACTCATTATTTCTTTATTCCTCAATTTAAGGAACATTAAGTTCACATTCCTCTGAGGCATGACTGTCTAATATGTCCTGTGTGTACACTGATTTATGAATGAATAAATGTTTCATACACAGTTGAGATTTTAAATTAATGACCATTGAATCAAAGGAATACTAGTGTAGCCTGAGAGTACTACAGAAAACCAATCATGGGAGGCTATGATGAAATTTTAATTACAGAGGATATTGGATATCCAAGGGTGACAACTGTTATAATAGATATGACACTGAGTTAGAAAGAAGGAAAGAGACTTTTATACGGTTCTACTGGAGATGTATTTCTATTAACTATCAGAACATTCTGCTTCAATTTTATTTGACAATTTATATACTTCAAAATAATATACTTCCATTATACTCCCCTCCCAATAACTTCTTTCATCCTACCATCCTCCTTTCCACTGAACTCTTTCTTCTATGGGACTACTAAGAGTTAGTCCCTCTTCTTTCTTGATTATATGTTAAAGTTACAACCATATTGTCTTGTGTTTACTGGGTTTATTAGAGAATTGGCCAATAGATTTTGTCAAGGAGATATCACTAAATATTGATTGATGTAGCAATTTTCTGCATTTTTCCATATATGCAGAAAAGCTAGTGTTGACACCAACCAAGGCATATTGTAGATGCATCAAGTTAAGTGACTTTAAGGTTTTTGTGAACATTAGTTCAGAAATGTTGATAGACTCAAACCAGATTTTTATTCTCAAATCTTTTAGCAAGGTATAAGATGCTCCTCTAGTTTTTCACAGAAAAGAGAAAGATAATACAGAAATAACACTGGAGAATCTGAATCCCACTTCTAAATATATTTAATAAAATTAGATCTGATAAGATAATTATCACTCCAAAATGCCGTAAGGTATCTTTTATATTAATAAAACACAATGCATCTTACATTGACTAATTTAGAGGATTTATTTTAATCTGCTTTCATGTGTGTATATATAACTGCTAAAGGAATTGTGTAATAAAAGATGAGTGGGGTTTATACTTGACAAATCAAGATCCATAAACCCTACTATGTGCACAGAATATTTTAAGTGGAAAGATCGTACCAAAGGAAGAGATTGGCCTATAAAGATGGATATTTTTTAACATCATGATTTTGGTAACGCTATTTAAAGAACTTATACAAAAGATCCAATCATATCTCTGAAAATGAATTTGTAATGGTGAAAAACAACTAAATAGGAATGTAAAAAATTGCAATAATAATAAATTTTTAAATTGAGGCTGCATAGGTAATGGGCAGGTATTATATTGGACCATTAGAAAGTGTGGCTTTGGGAGCTGAGGACATATCTCAGTGGGAGCATGCTTGCCTAGCATATGCAAGGACCCTGATTCAATCTCCAATATCCTCCACCCAAAACCCTGCAGCTTCCCCTACAACCCAACTCAGAAGCCTACAAACCAAAGCAGCAAATAAACATGCATAAATAAAACAGAGAAAGAACAGCAAAGGGGCATGGGAAAAGGTTTCCTGAAGATTGTAACAAATCTCTTTACCTTTATGGAATCTGATGTCTTCAATACCAACTTCATTAAGATCTTGTGAGGATTTAGATTAGAAATGTACAGAAGTAATAGATAAACTGTTAAGTCTTTAAGGCTTATATTTACATTGAACATAAAGAGTGGGGGCAAAAATCCAATAATTACTTGATAATCTGGGTACATGAACTTTTGAGAATTTTGTAGGCTTTTTGCCCCAAGTAGCAAAAACAGTGGGTACTGAAAACAGAAACTGGGCTTCCTTTTAGACTGAGCTCAGGTCATCTCTTGGAAAACAGTTCAAATGCAAGGTATCTGATGTCTGCATGTCTGTCTGTCTGTCTATCCTCTATCTTTTGAAATCAATGAATACTTTGGCTAAACCCGACTTGGGACAAATGATATACTTTAGTGCCAAATTCTCTTTTTATTTATTCTGTGGCTAAAATCCCAAGAATTACAAAGGAGAAACAGGGCCAAACAGGCTTTCTATTAAAATAAGAGGTCCTAAGTGATGAATGAAAACTTGGAACAAGTTTTAATGGCAATATCAGAAGCCAGAAGTGAGCTTAAATGCAAACCAAAGAATTGGGGCATGCATTGAATGTCAAGTACCTTATTGGTACTAATTTTAGTGAATTAAAAATATGGCTTATCCTAGACAGTTGTGATTCTTGTTCCAGAAGCACTCAATTTACTTCTGGATTGGCCAGAATACTTGCTGCCTCTGTGTCTCGAGTCATTGATAAAATGCTGACTAGGATAAAACAGAGAGTGGATCCTCATTGGAATTCTTCTAGGTTGAAGTATTCCATTAATAAATACTCCTCAGTACTGCTATTCAAACACTTATGAAGTTGCCTAGCTATACTGTATTGCAGCCTGTTATTCCCTTATGGAATATATTTTATTGAGATTCTTAGTACATAAATATACTGTAATTTGATTAAACCTCTTCTATCGCCATCTTTTCTCCCCTCCCCAGCCTCATTACACTGAACTCCCTCCTCTTTCCAAGTAGCCCCTCTTCTATTTTGATATCTTATTTTTTCTGTCCTCTTCTATCATCTATGTCAAATGGTCTTGGGCTCAGTATTTGCAAGTCTTGTGGAAATAGTACTATCCACTGCCGGAGCATGAATCATCACTGGTCACTGCGTGTCCAGAGGACAATGTCCCAAAGCCCTCTTTTCTACCTTCTGATTCATATTCTTTCCACCTTCCCTTCTACCGTGTGTCCTGAGTCATGGAGGGTGTGATAATAGATGTTTCATTTAGCTCTGGATTCTCAGTGTCCTTTTATTTTCAGCACCTTGATGACTCTTTAGTCTCCTCAGTATCCACCGTCATTGCCAAATAGAAGCTTCTCTGGCCTGTGGTGAGAGCAGCACTGATATTCTTTCTGCCACCTCACCTCTTCCATAACATTCTTGAGCGCTGGAGGCTGTGACGGAGATGATTCATCCAGTGCTCAGCACTCGCTTCGATGAGTCTTGATCTCCCTTTTGATCACTGCCATCTTGCATGTAGCATTTCTTCATCTTGTCTTCACGGACAAGTTGGGAAACTATAACTCTGCATGAATTTCAGATGAACTATACCTGAAGTACTTTATCAGTGATTCTGTCAACTAAAAGTCCCAAATGAAAAAAAAATTCAAGTCTATGTAGCTGATTAGAAGCTACATATGTTTAGTTAAACCTAAGTAGGCCCTAGAAAGGAGGCCTTCCTTTTTAACTGCTCATAGATAATCACCTTAGTAATACTGGAATTTGAAAGCATTTATATAAAACTCAATAGGACTTTTAAAAATAGTAAATTTGGATTTTAGTCATATATGTAAGTTCTTTAGAACCCTGTAAGATCATTTATTTGGTTTAGACACTTGACATTACTTTCACATTACTTTTGTGCTTCTTATTCCCTCGTTGACCTTAGGTTCCAAACTCTTTTAACCACTGCATTTTATACAAAGAAGAAAATAAAGAATTTGGGTAAGATGCTTCCTAAGTAAATCTCCACCTTTAGTCTGTAATTTTTGTTAGGTTGAGAATACTGGAGAAGAATGTTTGACTTTATCTGTTGATGTTCCACAACTGCTTCAAGCCTTTGTTCCATCTCTACCTTTTCGTTATGACTCATCCAATGATGGCTTGTGTCCTTTTGCTTAACTCTAAACAATTTTGAGATACCTCAGCCAAGTATCAACAGTGTATTAGCTTTCAGGACTAAAAATTTGGATAATCTCTCCCTTACATCAGTTGTTAAAGCCAAACATTTTAGTGGAGAAAGGACTATATGGAAACATTTAGCTATCATTTCATATGGAAATTGTTTTCATTCCCCTCCATCCATTGATCTATAAATAATGCCATAAGCACTTGGAAATAATGAAGATTAGGATCTCTCTCTCTCTCTCTCTCTCTCTCTCTCTCTCTCTCTCTCTCTCTCTCTCTTGTTCTAAAATAGGATCTCACTATATACCCAAGGCTGGGAGGCCTGGAACTCATGAGCCTCCCAAATGCTGAGATTACATGTGTGCACCACTATACAAAATGTACTTTGAAAAACTACTTTGGATCACACTAAATTTTTGGGAGGTGTATATTTGTCCTTTTTATTACATAACATACTCATTTTGTGGAATAATATAAGGGGGTAAATTATGAAAACTAGAGACCAGGTATGATGGTGAGTGTATATAATTACAGTACTTGGAAGATGGAGGTAACAGGAAGTTCAAGGCCAGCTTCAGCAACACAGCGAATTCAAGGCCAGACTGTCTAGCCTTGAGATAGACTGTCTTAAAAACTGAAACCAAACCAAAACAAAAAACCAACAAAAAGAAAAGTCTAGGTTTTTATCTGTGATAGAGAAAAATAATGGTTAGCTTTAAACGTGAGCAAACGAGTGAACACGTCCTTTTGTCCTATACCCAAAAACAAAACAAAAAAGCACCCTCAGACCATTTGGTTACCAAAGTAAAACAAAGTAAAGTGACTTGTAACGATGTCAGTAATAGAGAAAGGAAAATGTATGTGAATTAGGAGAATTTTCTGAGTGCCAGTATTTTTCTTGTAGTCTTAATTCTGTTGTGTTGTGGTTGATTTTGCTGCTGCACCCAATGATCTCACTGGAGATGTATTTTACAAATATAATTAAGAAATATGATTGAGGGAGACTATTTCAATTTTTTTCTAGCACAGGAGTAAGCAAACATAATGTCTTGTCTGTGGCTCTTCTCTAGCCATGTCATTTTTCCTGTTAGTTATAAGCAAGAAATTTCTTTATTTGTAATTAATAATTTTAGTAGATATCTGGGTGTGGTGGTACAGAACCACCTTAGGCAATATAGAGCATTTGATGCCAGACTACAATATATGCAAACATGCCTCAAAAAAGGGAACAAATATAAAAGTAACATACATGCCAAATAGGAAGTATTAATGAATAAAATTACAAAAAGGTAAAAAGGGCTAGGCATAGTGTCATGAAGATCAGGAATTCAAGGTCATCCTTGGCTATAAAGCAAGTTTGAGACCAGCCTGAGCTACATGAAACTCTGTCTTAAAATAATAACAACAACAATATTCTTAGGATAAAATGGAAATATAGACAACATATTACTTTGGGGCAGAGACTTTATTACGATATGGCAACTTTAAAGAGTGAGATTCAGTTCTCTTAGTTTGAAAATAGTTTGCTTCATTTTTTTATTTGCAAATATTAAAGAAAAAATTCACAGTAAAATCATTCATGCGCTTGATCCCATCCTTTGGGAGGCAGAGTTTGTCCATCTATGGCAAAGTGGGAACATCTGAGCTGTAGCAGATGTCTAAAAATAAGACCTGAGGTGATTTACATTTATCGAGTCAGTGTTTCCTATAGTATAAAGAGCACATAAATAAATATGACATGGCTTCTGCTTTTAGGTTGCTTATAAAGAAACAGCTACTAGCAAAGTGGATGAATTAAAGAATAACACAACTCAGCGATATAGCTCAGTTGGTAGAAAGTTTCTCTAGCATGCATGAAGACCTGGATTGGATCCTCAGCACTGCATAAACAGGAAAAGGTGGCAACAGGCCTGCTCTGAAATCCCAGTACTTGGGAGGTAGAGGCAGGAGGATCAGAATTTAGAGGTCATTCTTTGCTACATAGTGAGTTTGAGGCTATATGAGATCTTTTTGTCTGGAAGACACATATTCACAGATTAGGTGAGGCTTGAGCTGGACTTTGAGAGTGCATATAGGATTTAGAAGGGAAGAGAGAAAAGAAGAACCTATTTCTATTTATAATTGCATAGGTTATTTTGTATTTTTTCTGTTTAAAGGACATTGAGGGGCTGGGGAGATGACTTGGCAGTTAAAAGCACTTGCTTGTAAAGCCTTTCAGCCTGGGTTCAATTTCCCAGCCACCCACATCAAGCCAAATAGGCATTTATTTGCAGTGGCAAGAGACCCTGGCATACTCATACACACATACATGTGAACACACATGCACAAATAAATTTTAAAAATTTAAAAAGACATTAATTGAGCACCACTGTGTTGAGGTCTATGCTGGGTTCTGGAGATGATGTGTTTCTAGGAATCCGTACAAACTCAGTTGCTGAGATACGTCTATGTGTCCTAAAAGATGAAACTCTTGTGAGCAAATAACTCCCTTGAAAGAATTCCTACAGTAGAAGAACCCTTTTTTTGTTGATATAGAAGGGTGCTATTTATTGTGTTCAAAATAGAGTGCAAGGTCTAGAAAAAAATAATTGGTAATGGAAACTTTGGGAAAGCTTAATGTGGTATATACTCATCTTCATCATGATTGATTTCTTAAATATTATGGTTACAGGTGCTAATCTGTGTTTGTTAAAGGACCATTCCATAGATAGAGGATCAGCTAAGGTATTATCTGATGAAAATAAATTGTTGCATTTAATAGCACCACCATCAATAATCATAATAATATTCTTGGAAAATACTGTGTAAATTACTTTATATACATTATCTTATGTAATCATAATAATAGTCCTATGGATTTTATTCAGTGTTGTTTTTCCCATTTAAAATAAGTAAACTGATAGTCCTTAGCAGAAGTGTGACTAACTCCAAATTCTGTTTTTATTTTTTAATTTTGGTATATGTATGAGGTGTGGGGGGGGCATGTGTGTGCCACAGCATGCATGTGGAGGTCAGAGAGCAGGTTGGGGTGTTGGCCTTGCCTGCCACCCTATTTGAGGTAGGGTTTCTCTTTGTTCCATGCTGCCAGGCTAGCTGCTCTGGAGCTTTCAGGGTATTTTCCTGTCTCCATCTCCCTTCTTACTGTAGGAGTACTGGAATTACAGACACTTGTGCTACAGTGTTTGGCTTGGTGTAGATTTTGGTGACCCAAATGCAGGTACTCACCCTTGCATCCCCTGAACTACTCCCCCGCCCCCCAATTCTGTAATCACTATTCTATTCTGCTTTGTAATTGGGTGTTCTTTAGGCTACAAAGGAAGGAAGCATAATGATATGACTGAAGCATTAGCCAGAAATTTGTAGAAAGGGTACCTGGCAATAGTATGAGCAGAAGGATGGAAATCACTGTAGTCCCAAACATAGGGAATACCATGTCTTCAGTAGAATGTCTTTGATAAGGAGGCTGATTGTGCTGGCTCTGTTTGATTTCTCAAACACTGAGGGAGTTAATACCAGCTGGAGCATATGATTCTGAAACCGGAAAATGGACAACCAGCAGGTGCTCTTGCTAGAAGATGATGACATGGCTGAAAGACAAGTCCTGGTTTTTCTCCTGTGGCATGACATTCAAGGGCTTCGTTAAAAACATAACCAAGCCTTTGTCACTTTAATCTCTTTCTTAAGTGCCTGTGATCTTTTCAGGGGCACAGGGCCATGCATGGTCAATATTTAGCAGCAGTTTTCTGAGCTGTGGGTAGTGGTGGCAGCGACTGGAGGGGCTGAGAGAAGATAAGGGGAAGAAAGGTCACTTTTCTTGACAACTTACAACTTGATTCCACTTATAAGCCATTTGTTTTGTGAAATAAGTAATGGGTGAGGACATAGGCCAGGTCTACAATTTGTGCACTTGAGAGATTAAGGCTCCCTGAGATCAAATTACCACAGCAAACAGACAGAATAACTGGGGGGGGGGGATGTTTTGGGGACGCTATAGACAGAAGAGGGAGAAGCCAGAGACCTTAGAAAGGAGACAGGAATAGATTTTGATGGAAATTGCTTCCCACTCTGCACCCTTGATAGCACAAGGAGGACAAATAAGAAGCAGCAGTAATAGGAAACTGAGTTTTTTTCCTAGAATAAAATAGGTTAGGCTGTGGAATATTGTGTGAGTGCACTTGGTGAGTGGAAGGAAGGGATGTTCTGGTCCTGGCCTTTGAAATCTGGGTGTCAGGGCCATAACCTTGGCTCCTTCAGCTGTCCCCTCAAGGAGGAAAGCATGCCAAATGTCAGATCTCACTCTGGCTTGGTACCAATTCATATCTAGAAAGTGACCCAAGGGGCTACCTATCAGTGCAAGAATACAGGAAGATGAGGAAAAGAAAGACCATTTAAGTGAGTGGTTTTTGCATGTGAGGCAATAGATTTGAAGTCTCTGCAGGAGAGAAGAGCAGGCTGTGAAGAATGACTGTTTAGAACCAGAAGCCCAGGCAATGACACAGCACAGGAAGGCTTCTTCTATTCCTGCTCTCTGGTTCGCAGTAGTGATTTTGTCTGTGTGTGGCCTCTGTCTCAGCATAAGTGGAGTCTGAGGGGCACAGATACAGGAGCCTGATACTTACAGAAGATGAGCTGCAGCCATTGAAATTGCTGCTACTGTAAGATAAATCCTGGCCTCCCACATTTTGCTTAATAACAGATTTTTTTTTTTTTGTGCAAAGCATTAATGAAGTTCAAATTCCGGCCTGGTTGGGGAGATCAAGAGTAACTCTCTTGATTTAACGGCTTTGTAGGCTCTTAAAGGCACTGCCATCCATTAAAGAAAAAAATTAAGAAAAAAAATTAAAGAAAATGTCTTGGGTAATAAATGAAAAAGGTTTGCAGTAAGATTAGGAAAAACTTGAGGGGAAAAATCTGCTTAATTTTTTAATCAGATTTTTCCCAATGTTGTTTAAGTTGTTTAAGGCGAGAATTTTAAACAGTGAAACACACTGGTTATCTGCCACAACACGCACTGAAAGTTAAGGGCACGTGGCTGGAAGCAGAATTGAGTGTTGGATCCCAGGTTTTCTTTAGGCATGCTCCCCTGAAGTAATGGCACTTGCCATCTCCTTGTCCTATGACCTAGGCGCCCAGAGTTTTCGTGGTTCTCGGAATGCTCCCGGGAGGATATGGGGTCAGGTACATAGTCCCCATTCCAACAGCCCCCAAACGCAAATTCCCCTGCGTGTTTCCTCTGCACGTTGCAGCCACCGCCCAGGTCCTCTACAGTTTATTTTTCCGGGATGGCGTTTAGAAATCTTTTCCCGGGGAGCTGATACCTGGAGTTCTGGGGACTTAACAGCTTTTCTCAGGCTAATCTCCTTAGGAGACCCGCTCGGCGGCCGCGGCGGCGGGAGAGCGGGGAGGCTGGACCTCCGTGCGGTGGGGGCGGGGAGGAAGGGAGTGGCCGCGTCTCCGCCGTCGGCTGGGATTCGGCGGGTCCGCGGGGAAGGAGATGGGGCTGGAGTAGCCGGCGGTCTGGGCTCGCGGTCCTCCGCTCCGGTGCGGCATCCGAGCAGGACCCACGGAGCCCTCCTCTCTCGCCCCCTCCCTGTCTCCCCTCCCCTGGAGCGGCGGCGGCGGCCGCAGAAAACCGAGAGCGGCCGAGGGGCTGGAGGCGAGTGGCGGCGCCGGGCGATGGGGCGTCCGCAGGCGCGGCGGGGCCGGGCGCCCTTGCGGGGGCCTTCGGGAGGAGCGGCTCCCGGTGTGTGCTAGCGCTAGAGCCCCCCGGGAGCCCCACGAGGCAGGCGGAGGCGGGGCCCGGCGTGGAGCGAGGCTCCGGAGCTGCCGCCTCGGTCCGGCCCTGCCCGGCTGCCTCTGCCGGGCCGGTGGCTATGGAGCAGGCGGGTAGCAGACCTGGGGCGCGCGAGCATCCGCGACCCCGGCGGCCCCTGCCCTGGCTCCTGCTGCTCCTGCCGCTGCTGCCGGGCCCCGCGGCCTCCCAGCTACGCTACTCCGTGCCCGAGGAGCAGACCCCCGGCGCACTCGTGGGCAACGTGGCCCGCGCCCTGGGGCTGGAGCTGCGGCGCCTGGGGCCCGGCTGCTTGCGCATCAACCATCTGGGTGCGCCCAGCCCGCGCTACCTGGAGCTGGACCTGGCGAGCGGAGCGCTCTTCGTCAACGAGCGCATCGATCGCGAGGCGCTGTGTGAGCAGCGGCCTCGCTGCCTGCTCAGCCTGGAAGTGCTGGCACACAACCCCGTGGCCGTGAGCGCCGTGGAGGTGGAGATTCTGGACATCAACGACAACTCACCGCGCTTCCCGCGGCCGGACTACCGGCTTCAGGTAAGCGAATCCCTGGCACCTGGAGCACGCTTTCACATAGAGAGCGCTCAGGACCCAGACGTGGGCTCCAACTCGGTGCAGACCTACGAGCTCAGCCCCAGCGAGCACTTCGAGCTGGACCTTAAACCCCTGCAGGAGAACAGCAAGGTGCTGGAGTTGGTGCTGCGGAAGGGCCTAGACCGCGAGCAGACAGTCTTGCACAACCTGGTTCTTACTGCGGTGGACGGGGGCAGCCCAGCTCGCTCAGGCACAGCACTAATCTCTGTCCGTGTGCTGGACACAAACGACAACTCTCCTGTCTTTGACCAGAGCACTTACCGTGTCCAGCTACGGGAAGACGCTCCTCCAGGCACATTGGTGGTGAAACTGAATGCCTCAGACCCGGATGAGGGTTCCAATGGTGAGCTCTGGTACTCCTTGAGCAGTTACACTTCAGACCGTGAGAGGCAGCTTTTCAGTATTGATGCCACTACTGGAGAAGTGAGAGTCAGTGGGGTGCTGGATTATGAGGAAGCTTCCTCTTATCAGATCTATGTTCAGGCTACTGACCGGGGTCCAGTGCCCATGGCGGGTCACTGCAAGGTGTTGGTGGACATAGTGGATGTGAATGACAATGCACCAGAGGTGTTACTCACAGATCTATATAGCCCGGTGCCTGAGGATGCTGCACTCAACACCGTCGTGGCCCTTCTGAGTGTCAATGACCAAGACTCAGGCTCCAACCGAAAAGTGAGCCTGGGTTTGGAGGCTACACTACCTTTCCGGCTGAATGGCTTTGGAAATTCCTATACACTGGTGGTGAGTGGACCCCTAGATCGAGAGCGGATGGCTGCCTACAACATTACAGTGACAGCCTCTGATGGGGGAATCCCACAGCTCACATCCCAGAGGACACTGCAGATTGAGATCTCTGACATCAACGACAACCCGCCGAGCTTCCTGGAGGAGTCCTACTCCATCTACATTCAGGAGAACAATTTTCCAGGAGTTCTGCTCTGCACTGTGCAAGCCATAGACCCAGATGAAAAGGAGAATGCGGAGGTGACCTACTCACTACTAGATAGGGAGATTCAAGGGCTGCCGGCCACCTCCTATGTCTCCATTAACAGTGCTAGTGGTAGCCTTTATGCTGTCAACTCCTTTGACTATGAGAAATTCCGGGAGTTCTTTGTTACTGTGGAGGCCCAGGACAAGGGGAGCCCACCACTGAGCAGCACTGTGACCGCCTTTGTGTATGTGGTGGACATAAATGACCATGCCCCTCACATTCTGTACCCTACCTCAACCAACTCATCAGCAGCCATTGAGATGGTACCTCGGACCGCCTCTGTTGGCTACCTGGTCACCAAGGTCATAGCCATGGATTCTGACTCTGGGCAAAATGCTTGGCTCTTTTACAATCTAGCCCAAACTTCTGACACGGACCTCTTTAAAGTGGAATTGCACACAGGAGAACTTAGGACTACCAGGAAGATAGGAGAAGAGAGTGGTGCCACTTTCAACCTGACTGTGGTGGTCCGTGACAACGGAGAGCCATCACTATCAGCTTCTGTGGCCATTTCGGTGGCTGTGGTGGACAGGGTTTCTAAAATCTTCCCCGACACTCAGAGATATATAAAGAGCTCTCGGACATACTCCGAAATTACACTTTATCTGATAATAGCACTAAGCACAGTATCTTTTATATTTCTTTTGACAATCCTTGTTTTGAGCATCATCAAGTGCTACCACTACACTGCTCACGGCACTGCATGCTGTGGAGGCTTCTGTCGAGTGAGGGAGAGGAGCCCTGCAGAACTGTACAAACAGGCCAATAACAATATTGATGCCAGGATACCACATGGCCTCAAAGTACAGCCTCACTTCATTGAGGTTCGAGGGAATGGCTCTCTCACCAAGACTTACTGCTACAAGGCCTGCCTGACAGCAGGCTCAGGGAGTGATACTTTCATGTTTTACAACACAGGGGCTCAGACAGGAACAGGACCTGGGGGAGCCCAAGCAGCAGTGACTGATAGCAGGCACCTCACAGGCCAAAGTGGGCAGAGTGCTGGCAACCTGATTATCCTCAAAAATGAGGCTGTTTCTCAAAATGAGGTGAGATGATGGACAAGAGGTCTTCCAAAAAGCTGTGTGTTTTCCCATGCCCCCCCCCCATATTAGATGGTTGTCTTTTCTCACTTATTTACATCAGTAGGATTTAGCTGGTAAATTAGCTGAGTATGAGTAGTACCTCTGGTCTGATTGTGATTTGGTGTTTTCTCTCTAGAAAAAAATAGCACTAGAGAATTGTTTTGCTACTCATTTTCTTTTGACATGTATCAAAAATTATCTATAAAATTGTCTTGAGAAATGAGGATTAGTCTTACATATTTGATGCTGAAGCACAACTCCATAGACAAATAGAACAGGCCTGGAAATAAGGACTATGCAGTAGAAAGTAGTTTTATGAGATTCAGGGAGAAAGTGTCTCTGTTACATCATTTATAGGAAAATTGGTTCTTGGGTGTTTGTTAAAAACAAACAAACAAACAAAAAAACAAAAAAAAAACCTCTGAGACTCTTAGAGTTGTTGGAATCACCTCTGTATACTATTACTGTTAATACATTGGATTGTCCACAGTGAAAATTATCTAATTAATATCTCAATCACACTAAACTAATGTGATAGGACACTTGGGAAATTTACATTGGAGGTAATGAAGCCATAGAATGTAGACTTCACTCTGAAGCCAGAGTTTCCTGTGACTGTATGATGTGGTCACTCTTCTAGGGGCTTTCAAAAGAAATGAATGATGGTAAGGAAGAACGGAGAAATACATATTTGTCTGGATGGGTAGGAGAGGTAGTTGAGTGAGTGGTTTAGGGATATGTGGAGATGGTGAAGACCAGAATAGCTATGACTGGGAAATAAAAGAAAAAGAATTCTAACCTAGCTGCTTTCTTGGCATACTCCGAATTCATTTAAAGATGATGTTCTGTATTTATTTTAAATGCAGTCCATAATCTTCTGATTCCCTGTTGACAATTTCTGCCCTTTTGATGAGATATAAAGTAGGCTTTTCAAACCCTTTATGTTTTTAAGTTAAATGCCAGTACTTCAAAAGCACATTTTCTCTTTTTGTATCTGAAATTTGGTTTGCAATAGCTACAAAAGGCTTGGAAAGTGTATGACTTACTGCACACATAGAAAGATGCTAGTATTCATACTGCTTTTGAGTTTTAAGTAGGCATAAGGCCTATTGCTCATAATTGTGAAGAATGGTCATAAATTATTGAAAGTACATGAAAGTGTGCGTTTGGATAGTCTCTATACATGTTTGAAATAATAAGGATCTACTTTGTAATACTTTAAACTTGGATTCCAAAAGTCAAAATTGTGTTCCATAAATAGTGATCACTTGCCTTTCCAAACAATTACTTTGCAGATAGGACTTTGATTTAGTACAAATTGATATTTGTCATTCATGTCATGTCATTTTGTGATGTATTTTTCTTTTGCATATTGTTATGATTTACTAATGCCCATATTTTCACATTCTAAATTCATGATAATCTTGAGAAAAATAATACATAATCACAGAATTCCCTTGTTTGGTTGTGAGTAGATTTTTAGCTTTTATTTTCCCATGGATATTATGCATTTATCAGAAGAGACTGATGGTCACTAATACTGAGTAACCACAGGAGGCAGATTGCACTTTGATAAAGTAGGAGGGAGATGGGATATCAAAGGGTTTCCAGAATTCTTAGATCACAGATTTGGAAGCTTTGTAAAGTGGTTTGGCTTTAAATAAGGATGCTATGGACATTTGTTTGACAACCTCTGGCGAAATCCTTTGAGATTGAGGTGGGCTGCAGGTGGTATTCAAGCAAGGGAGCAAGCCAGAGGCTTAGCTTTGCCTCCAGCTGTGCTGGAAGCCCAGAGAATGGCATAGTGACCCTCCCTTTCCTGACTCAAAACTTAGGGCAATTTGATATGTGAACTATTTCTGTTTTACTTTGACCTGCATGTTAATAGGTACTTTTGAATGCAAACCTTTAATCTAGGGAGAAAATTATGTCAGAAGTGAGTGTTCCTGTAGGATTTTTTCAGGAGAGTGCATGAATTTAATAAAGGCAGATATCTACTAGACATCTCTCAAAAATTCAGTGAAGTGTATATCTACATATCTACAGCTCCTGAAATTACTGTAGTCAGGGAGCAAGAGTGAGTTATGTTGTTGTAGCCTGACAAAATGACAACAAAAGTCACCCATTTTGAATTTCATCACTGCTAGATCAACTGGTTACTTCCCCATGCTGGGCTTTCTCTTTCCTTTCCTAACTTCTATAGATATCAGGAGGGTGCTGGGATGAAGTTTTTTTTTGAGGTAGGGTCTCGCTCTAGTCCAGGCTGACCTGGAATTCACTACGTAGTCTCAGGGTGGCCTTGAACTCAAGGCGATCCTCTTACCTCTGCCTCCCGAGTGCTGGGATTAAAGGCATGTGCCATCACGCCCGTGTTTGCCTGCAAAGCAGAAGGACCCGAGTTTGATTCCCCAGTAGCCATGTAAAGCCAGATGCACAGGGTGGCGCATGTGTCTGGGATGAAGTTAATGCCATGTGTCAAGTAGATGTAGGGCTGGAGAGATGGCTCAGTGACTTGCCTGCAAAGCCTAATGACCTGTGTTTGATTCCTCACTACCCACATAAAGCCAGATGCACAAAGTGGCTCATTCACTTGGAGTTCATTTGCAATGGCTAAAGGCCCTGGTGTGCCCATATTCATTATGTCTCTGTCTGTCTGTCTGTCTGTCTGTCTGTCTGTCTGTCTGTCTGTCTGTCTGTCGTCTGTCTTGTCTGTCTGTCTGTCTCTCCCCCTCTCTCTCCTTGCACATAAATACATAAAAATATTTAAGAAAAGTAGTTGGAGATTGGAATGGGAGAGTAAAGGGGAATATGTACTCTCTGGCCACCCTGCTATATAAAAAATATTGTTTTGCCATAATTATATATGTTATTTAATTCTATATAACTCATTAAACAAACATTTATGAACATTGGGCATAGGTAAAAACAAGATGGGAGAGGTTATATAATATGCAAAGCCATACTGATTACTACTAGCAGTGGTGTAAATCATGTCTCTGACTCCAAAGCCTGTGCTTTTTTCATTACTTGGAGTTGACAGAAATCCTAACTGCATTCTTTTTGATATGAGATATTCATACATTTGGGCATGAATAATATTTGGCACTCTTAGTATAATTAAACTGCTTTTGGAAAAAGTAATTCTTTACATAAAAACAGATAACAAAGGCGAGTAAAATCTTACTATCAGATAATATATATTTGTGGGTTTTTTTGGCATTACTATTGGCAAAGCTTACTATGATCCTTTATCTCTATTCATCCTTTGAGCCTTCTTTTGTTGCTAATTACATATCAGCATTTAAGACCAGACTAATCTTTTGGTAGATTTTACGTTTTTGAAATATTTCATAAGTTGCCTGTAAAGTGAAGTTTTTTTTCCCCAGCAGGGCCGACTTAATCTCTGGAGACTTCTGAAAACATAATAGTTAAAATAGTTGGCACCCCCTTCAGAGTCTCCATGACAAGAGGCTAAATCCTATGGTAGATTTGTGTTATGATTGCTAATGAATCATTTTGAGTACTCTAGGCATATTTGTTCAGCAGTAGCTCAGTGGCACAGCATAGGGAATTTACAGAAGAATAGCAGAGAGGAATTAAGGTTGCATTTGCATGTACTTATTGAAGCAATCTCTAATCATCAAATCCTGTTACTCTTACCACTGTGTACAACTATTTACTTTAAATCTGTAGTACTTGAGGACTGACTGCTACTTGGTGCGTCTGTCCTGGAATGGAGTTACACAGTGTAGAGTGACATGTGGTGAATTTATAAAAATTACACAGTGGATACAATAGACCAAAAATTTTATTTCAGTTTGTTTTGTTTTTGAGGCAGGGTCTTATATAGCTCAAGCTGGCTTTGAACTATCTAGTTGAGGATGACCTTGAACTTCTGAGCCTCCTGAATGCTAGGATTATAGATATGGGCTACCACACTGGGAAAGACCAAATTTTTTTTAATCTGTGAAGTTCCATTCCAGTATTTTGTCTCTGATGGTCAGTCTTTAATGGATGGGGCTGTTTAGTTTCATTATTTTATGTTGTTTATAAGATGATCCTTCTTAGTAAAGGTTTATTTTCTTTGGTCTGACAATATAAGCTTTTCTTCAAATGACTTCCTCCTCTGCTCTTTCTATAGACTGCTGAGCTAGACAGAATTATGGCTGAGCTCTTCTCTGTCTCTATATTTTTTCATATTCTGACTGATGAAGAAATCTGTTTATTGTTGCTTGGATGTCATTGACCTACCCTTTCCTCTGACCCAGGAATGAGCCATCACATGGGCATCTGGACTTCCTCAGAGCACTCTGCAGGGACACAGCCTGGCATATTATACACTGTTTATCAGCCTGCTGTCTGCTTGACAGGAGAACAGAGTTAGTTCTGGATACTTGCCTTGGTTGGCTACCAATTTTTATTCTCAATGAGAGGGAAGAATGATGTCAGTTTGCAAATGTTTGAGAAAAAATTGCCATCACAACTTTAGTTGTTTAGCTGAATTTCATGGAGTTTTAAGGTGTTTTAAAAATTAGCATATAAAGTAATCAGTTTGTTTCATTTTTGCATTTTCATGCATTGTTTTTGATGATCCTCTTCCTGCCTTCTCTCCCTGACTTCTTGGCCTCCCTCTCTCTCCACATGTCCCCTTATTCCTTCCACTTTCATCTCACATGCATTCTATTATTGCAGGTGTTTTTTTAAAAATATTTTATTTATTTATCTATTTATTTGCAACAGAGAGAAGAGAGACAAAGAGAGAATGGGTAGGCTAGGGCCTCTAGCCACTGCAAATGAACTCCAGATGCATGTGCCACTTTTTGCATGTGACTTTAGGTGGGTACTGGGATGGTTGGTTAGGCTTTGAAGGCAAGCACCTTAACTGCTGAGCCATCTCTCCAGCCACACTATTGGTGTTTTTGAATATGACTTTTATAAGACCTCACTTGGATTGACATTTCCATGCATATTATAACATGAACATAAACTTGGCTAATCTGGCAATTGTTTGAGTAGTATAATCTATAATCATGATTTCAAAAATCAGAGGCTATCAGAATGTTTTAGCAGTGTTTTAAATCTGTTAACTTTAAAATTATGCAAGCTTTTTCTTTCAAGAATTTGAACTTGACACATGCAAAGAAATATCTGAGATTGCAAAGGTGAAGAAAAACATTAGTTTCTTTCAGGCCTTGCTGGGTCACAACTCTGAGCTCCAGGGAAGTGGAAGTGCAAGAAAGCAGCTGCTGCCCTAGGAGGCTGTATGTCCAGAAAAAGCACACCCAGCACTTTCTGTGGTACTGTTGTGTATGGACTAAAGTCAGGATTATTTTACTTTCCTGCTCTGAGGGTCATAGTTATAAATGACTGTGTTCTGAGAAAAGTATTCTATTTAGAATTCTTCAGGTTTAACATCTTTTTATTTTGATGTTCTGAAAGACCAAAATATAAGGCAGTCATGATTATTTTAAATGCTATGTTTTTTCTTTTTTTTTTTCTTAATGCATTACTTTTCTCTTTCTTTGTAACAAATGATCATGAATTGGGCTGGAGAGATGACTCAGTGGTTAAAGGTGTTTTCTTGCAAAGCTTGATTGTCCAGGTTTGATTCCTCAGTACCCATGTAAAGCCAGACACACAGAGTGGTGCATGTGGCATGTGTCTGGAGTTTGTTTGCAGTGGCAAGAGGCCCTGTTGTGCCCATTTTTCTCTCTCTCTCCATGCAAATAAATAATAGGTAGTTTTTGTTAAATCACAAATTAGTGGTTAAAACCTCATGCATTTAGAAATTCATAGTCCTGTGCCTTGTGACTGAGTTCTCTGCTCAAGTTTTCATAAGGCTAAAATCAACATGTTGGCTGGGCTATGTACTCTTTCGGAGGTGCTGAGAAAAAAAATCCAATTTCACATTAAAATTGTTAGCAGAATTCAGTTCCTTGGAGGACTGAAACTCATATTTACTTAACGACTGTTAGCTGACGGGTAGATGGTAGTCACTGTCAGCAAACAGAAGTTTTTTCAGGTTCTTTCCCCTTTCTATCTTCAGGGCTGACCATAGAGAAGCTGTGAGCACAGGGCATCTCTGACCACCCTGCTTTAAATCACTCTGACTTATGTCTCTGACTTCTAGACTTGAATTTAAAAGGCTCCTGTCTGGTGCCAGCAGAACAATCTCCCTTTCTTATTGACAACTCAAGCATCTAAACTTAAGTATAGAAATCAACCCTTCACAGTCCCAGTCTTGGAAATTATGTAGGGCATGTATGTTGGGTGTGGAGAGTGTGGGGCTATTTTAGAACTTGGCCTTCCACAGTTCATGTCAATGTTCACAAGATAGCATTATGGAAATTTGTAGTGCATACATTCTGAATAGAGTCCTATTAAGAAGGAAAAGGAGATATTACATGTAATCTTGTATTGCAGAGAGCCATTTATTCATGGTTTCAATGTGGATTTTCATGGTAAGAAGACAGCATATTATTTAATGGAGTGTTCATGTGAGTTAATGAGTAACACAAGACATTTTTACTCTGTTTTATTTTAGTGTCTTACAAGAAGTGATTCATCTTTCTATAACTTAAATATCTTATAGAACATATAAATCATGCCATTGCAAACTAAATTAAACTTTTGCTATAATTTTAATATGAACTCAAGTGAATTCTTGTTCTTCAATAATATTACATCACTCATATGGATTGGATTACCTAATTGAGTTTTTTCCACATATGGAGTTTTGTGACTATTACTCTCTGAAAGACTAAGCTTTAAAACAATAGGAAATACTGGAGTACTGCGCTAATAGAAGTGGTGGTGCATGCATGTCTGTAATGCTAGTACTTGGAAGGTAATAGCAGGAAGATCAGGGGTTCAGTGTTAGCTTTGGGTAGAGAGCAAGTCTGAACCAGCCTAGGCTACATGAAACCTTGCCTAAAGAAAAAGAAAAACAAAACAAAACAAAAAATTAGCAACAGCAGTAAAAGAATGATGGAAAGGGGAAAAAGAAATTCGGTTTAGTTCTGAGATGCAATATCTAAATATTTTAGAGCTAAATAATCATAGTTGGCCCAATATGTCTCCTGTCAGATGAGATATATCAATAGTGTACGTTTCAACCTGAACTTTTTCTAAATTTGTTTGAGTTTTGAGTGAAACCCATGTATATTTTATTATCTTTAATTCTGTATTCCTTAAAATAAAATATCTACAAACTCAGAAGTTAAGAAGGCGAATAAAGAAAAATTCATGTCACTCTATGTAAATTTACATTCTATGTAAATTCATTTAAAATATAGACTTTTGTGTTAGTGGCATATTTCTCAGCTAAACTCATCAATCAGGCAACTATAAAAATCTCTCAAGCTCATATTTCTCATTTTTGTAATTTAAGCACAATATTGTTGGCCTTGTGTGGTAGTTTATTTATTTAAAACATTCTAAGAACCTGTCAAGTATCACAACTCTTCCTGGTTTTAAGGAATTCTGAATTCATGAATATTTGAGAATGTTTGTATATCTTATGAGCAAAACAGATACAATCCTTTTTCATAGAGTGCATGGTCTGACAAAGAATTAGGGGAAAAGTGCTTATTCCATTGTCTAGCATTGAATGACTAGTTAAAGCATACTAATTAATTTCTTCCTTTCCCCTGTCTGATCTTATTGCCATGAGAAATCTCATAACTATGATTCTGGCAAATGAACCTGAGAAGTGTGTTGTTGCTGATGGGCTATTATAGAAAACAGCAGCATGACAAATTAAATGTGTTGTCAAGGAAGTGAGGGTGTATAATAATCTGACTTTCCCATTTAATCCTGATAGAATTGTGTCTTTCAGCACATTGAGGCTGGTGGTGATTTCATGCCAAAGATGAAATTGCAGTATTTTTCATCATGAGTGTTACACAATCATAGAAAAACAAGAAATACTTAATAGATGTCAGAATCTCTTTTTAAAATTTTTGTTTATTTTTCCATTTTCATACACACACACACACATATATATATATATGTATATAAAATACATTTGGTCTTATCAGAGTCTTTCTTGAAGGAATATTCTCTCAATGGGTAAGCCAACATTGGTACTGCAATGGCAAGAGGAGATATGGTGATGCTAATTAGTAAAATGTATTTAAGCCCATATTTTCAGGTTTATAAAATTATTTGCAAATAGCTTCTTATTTATTGTTTCCAACACTACTTGTAGAAATGGGGACCTGTTTGGTTTTGTAGTCTTCTACTACTTTGGATGGAACGATCATAGTAAACTTGAAAACCAGTGGTGAAGCCTTTGCGTATTCCTCTCCTGCCAGCAGAGTGGAAGAGGACCAGAATGCAGCTGGTGTGGGGGACTTCTTCTGGACCTTGAATGGCTCTCTGAGTACCCCCTAGCCATCCCTGAATCTGTTAGGATGTTTGCATGCTGATCTGATCATTTCTCTGGATGTTATGAAGTGTGCCCATGAAGTATTTGAATGATGAGAATAGGAGTTATTGGTATTTTGAAAGTTTATTGATATTGCTGCAGCTTTGTGTTTACTGAGTATGGTAATTATAATCCAGAGCAAAATGCAGCCTACACCTCCCCAGTCTGTCCAGTCAGCTACACCTCAGCGTTATTAACAGACCACTTTACTCTCTGTTCATGACGGCACATCTAAAGGAATGTTTGTTCATCCCGAGTAGTTCATACCGACATGCCTGCTAAGTACTATGTGGTTCTGTCTCTAGTGATTCCGAATACTTTGTAAACAGCACAGAACTCCCCACACAGTCTTTAGATGCTCATATTTTCCTTTGTCCCTTTTAGTTTGGGCTGACAGTTTGTAGACAGGGGACCAAAACACACAAACAAACCCACAAAAACTGCTTTCCAGTACACAGGTGCTGCAGAATGAGTCAGAGTCTTCTCAGACTCCAGCTACTCTGGTTCAGAGCCCAGTGGAGAGTAATCTAATGAGGAGGGAGAGGAGCCTGGAGCAAGTTGAGGTTTATAAGAAGGATTAGGTAGCAAAACAGGGTCAAACCTAGCTATGGTTTGTTTTTCTCTCTTCAGTCAGGAGAGGAGGCTGTTATCAGTTGCTGGTGTTATGACTCGGCACATCTGTCCTGGGTCAAGCATACTGCAGTCTGCAAAGCCAGCAGCAGATTGCAGACCTCTGGTCCAGCCAGGCCAGCAGAACTAGTGTAATCATGTACTCTGTTAGAGCCTGAATATAGGATTGAGGATGTGCCTTTAATGGGGCATTTGAGAACAAAAGCAATAAGAGTTTTTCCTTTCTCAAGATGGACTGCCCTTCCATGAGCGTTTTAAGAACCCAGACCTGTATTGGGCTAAGCAGGGCCAAAACTGAGCCTCACAACATTCCTAAGTATGGTTTTCTTTGGCCATAAAAATGATATGTATGTATTAAGAATTTCATCTTATAGTTGCTTATGTAATATCTCCTTTGGTTCATTTGGTGGTGTTGTTTAGATGACTAAACATATTTAAGA
>PVHP010008197.1:36630-54194 GCA_004024765.1 Zapus hudsonius | reverse complement strand
AAAAGGCAGCGCTGTGTCCATTTGGATTTACATATCTTTTCCTACCTTGATGGTTGTCAAAACTGGATACTGAATTAAACCGAATTTCTGGTTTACAGACAGCTACTGTCTCACAGTGTTATCACACGAAGCATTCTTTGTGCTTTGGGGCAGGGGAAGAGATTTGATATCTCATCCTCATATAAGAATAATAAGGGCTCAGAGATGGCTCAGCAGTTAAGGTACTTGCCTGTAAAGCCTGGCAACCTGGGTTTGATTCCCGAGTACCTACTTAGAGTTTGATACACAAGTAGAGCATGCATCTGGAGTTTGTTTTCAGTGGCTAGAGGAACTGGCACACCTCTCTCTCTCTCTCTCTCTCTCTCTCTCTCTCTCTCTCTCTCTCTCTCTCTCTCTCTCTCTCCACAGACATTGCCCACCTCAGTAACAACTTGCGAAGGGATGCGGAATAGGATTAACTCCTACCCCATGGACTGATACCGACTACCCACAGAGGAGGATATCCAACTGACCAGGGACAGGAAAGAGGGACATAGGGGAAGGGGAGACATCAATGCATTTTTCCCTTATTAAGTGTATCTAATTATGGATAATAAAATAAAAAAGAAAGAAAGAAAAAAATAAGTGAAATATTGAAAAAATTAAAAAATAAGAAATAGAGTTACTGAGAAGATTGAAGTAGTTTATATCATGTAATTGGTTTATTGTTTGTTATATAACACACAGTCTGTCAAAAAATTAATATGGTTAATGATAATTCCTCATGTAAATATTAAAAACTGAACTAA
This sequence comes from Zapus hudsonius, assembly GCA_004024765.1. NCBI lineage: Eukaryota > Metazoa > Chordata > Mammalia > Rodentia > Dipodidae > Zapus > Zapus hudsonius. The sequence continues at coordinate 53,406 of PVHP010008197.1, read as the reverse complement.
TTTAACAAGGAATAAAACATCAAAATTCTCAGTGTTTCATATTCTTTATAGGTGTAGTTATAACTTGGGGTAACATCTTTCTTTATGAAAATAAATAAAGTTCACTAAGAGATTTAAAACGTGCCTTAGGTTCAGAGCCAGGCACTGGGGACAGTGCTTCAGGATGCCAGATTCCCAACTGCTTTTTAGGCTGCTCTGTGCTGGAAATGAATCAATCAGTGTTTCAAAAAGAGGTGATGGTGTGCTCCATTCTTGTTACAGAACATAAAATTAATATAATTATCTACTGGGAGCACTTTGACCATACTTGAGCAGATACCTGCAGTTATCCTCAGGTGCACGTGGACCATGCCTCAGCAGATCTAGTTAGGTTTCCATCAGGAGCATGTGGATCCCATTTCAGCAGATTTTGTTGTGATCGTTTTCTAATGATGTCTCCTCCTCACACAGTTCTTGACATGTGTAAATAATTCATTTCTTTCCTATATTTATTTTATGGATTTTCGAGGTCTGACATTGCCCTTGTTTCTTGGCACATTATGTTACTATTTTTTGTTTTTTTTAAAAAAATGACCATGACAGATTAGACACTGAAATCGAAATGTTGAGCCAAAACAGTTTGGATTCAAGTGGTAGAGGCTGACATTGAAATATCAATGGATTCCCCTACTCAGGTTTTTTTCTTCATTGAAGTTTACTTTGAAAATCCAGGTTGCTATAATATATAGCAATATCGACTTAATTTATATCATGCCAATTGTTAATACATGATTAAATTTTGATGCCAGGTTCTTCCTGGTGATATTATTTTTGGAAGAATCTTTTAAAACAATGCTGTTTCACATATTTATTCCCAATCATCCTTCCCCTTCATTAAAAGTCTAAGAGCTGTTAGATATTGTAAAAGCTTGAATTAGATACGGCATCATGTTTTCACTACATAAAACTAATGAAATTATTTTAACTTCTGAGATACTATGCATCATACTTGATTTTTCTCAGACTAAAATTTATTTTTACTGTCATCCCTCCAAATGGCACCATTGTTTTTGTGTTTAGAGGTATCCTACTTATTTTTTTTTTCTCTTTGAAATCTGAAATGGTTAAAGGTTCCATCTGAATTTCTGGGTTTCCATACTCAGGAAATTACTTCATTAAAAAAAAGAGAAAAACAGGTGGTATCAGATACTTTGAAAATGTATTCAGTGAAATTCTGGATGGTCATTTTTTTTTAAAGAGAGATCATGATGTCAAACACTGTCAGCCATACTGCTAAATTTGGAAGTGCACCGTCTTGCCAGCGGGTGTTTTAGCAAGGCTGATGCTATACTTGGGAATTTGTCAAGTACATCAATAATATTTCATAGCACATTTGGCTGTTTGCAAAGTAGATGCAGAATTTATTCCTCACTCTCACAATGAGAAATATCACATTTAAAAATGTTTTAGGGTGGCTTCCTTCATTCTCTTCTTCTATCTATTTTATGGTGTTTATCAAGAAGTAACTAAGCTTTTAAAATGTTATATCTCAGCTAATGATCTGAGATTTTATTTGTCCTAGGAACTCTGATTGAGTTCAGGTGACTAATGCTAATAGAAAAATATCTTATTTAATCTGGACACTTGGATAGCTAATCTTACTAGTCAGTCCACCTGCAGACTGGTGAAGTATATGTATTCTCCAATTGTCTATCTGCAGGAACTCAACTCTATCTCTGTGTCTTTCTCCTGTTTCTCTTCCTGCTATGAATCTTTCAGGTTATTTGTGAGGAAAATAGCTAATGTACAAGGATAACTGAAATGTGAGTATTTCCATGGAGACAATACACTCACCAAGGAAGGCCTGCTATGGTCTAAAACTCAAAATTTTGGAGCTCAAATGGACCTGAGGAAAACAACTCTGACTTCCTGGGAGATTCTAACAGAAAAAGATACTGAATCTTAAACAAATGAACTCAGTTCCTCACTGTCATGTGTTTCCCTTGCATCATAGTACTTCTTGTCCAAATGGATTATTTTTATTATTATATTGACAAAGACCTATGATGATCTGTGGGTATTTGTTTATACTTAGTCTTCTTTGTCCCAACATAGATGATTGAAAAAGAAGAGAGCTGGACCAGTTGTCTCCCACAGGTCTAGAGATATTGTTGAAGAGAGGCCTTTTGTTCTCAACATCCAGAGAGATTACACAACTTGACTTAATGTCCCAGATAATAACAAACTACAACTGTGCTAATAAGAAAACTTAATTGGGAAACACTGAATGTTCATTTTGAGCTCAGGAAAGCGGAGAAGGCCTAGGAGAGCATGTCAAGAAGGGTGAAAGCAATGAGCTGTTGGCAAGGCATAACCTATTGTGCCCTAAAAGCCCCCCCCCAGGACTGTTATCACTCTTATTACACAAAGAAACTGAGTAATGTGTGCAAAGGTATACAGCAAGTAGACATCGGGGTCAGACACAGAAAAACAGGAAGCCTACCTACCTCCTATCCTTCTCTTTTGAGAATTGATTGTATAAAATCCATACTTCAGGTAACTATGATTAATATCTTTTATGTTTTAGCATGTCTGGTATGGAGAATGAAATTTACAATATGTTCATATTATAATTATGACAACATAGTTTAAGTAACATGCAATGCCTTATATAATTTCACAGAATTTAGGAATATTGAGTATAATCAGTTTATGATACATTATAAACACTGAGGTATGTAGGCATCTATTTTTTTACTTAATTAGTTTAAAATTATATGAGGACTAGCTGGGGACCTATCACTTAACTAAAGAAATGAGTACACAAAAATAAAGGTATACACAATAATGTATCTTTGTGGGCACTTTTACCAACAATTACAAACTCCATCTTCATGTTTGTATGCATTTTCCATTTTTAAAAAAGAACTCTTTTGGGCTGGAGAGATGGCTCAGAGGTTAAGACACTTGCCTCCAGTGCCTAAGGCCCCAGGTTCAATTCTCTAAGACCCATGTAAGCCAGACCCACAAGGGGTGGCTCTGGTGCTCTCTCTCTCTCTCTCTCTCTCTCTCTCTCTCTCTCTCTCTCTGTATCTCTCTGCTTGAAAATGAATAAATAAAATATTAAAAAAGAGACTTTAACTCCTACAAGTGAACCTTTTAAAAAAAGAACTTTTTCAAAAAAAAACTTTCTCAAAGATATGTTAAAATATTTTAAATGTTTGCTTGTTTTTGAAGTTTAAACAATATCATATTGTATGTGATCTAGTAATGGATATGTGCATATACCTACCATTAACTGAATTTCACATGTTTAGAATATTCATGTCACAATATTGCAAAATCTATTTATCCATTCTATTATTGGTATTTAGGTGGTTTCCAGGTTTTATTTTAATATAAGGATGCACATATTCATATACATATTTTTATAGGTTCCTTTAGTTATAAACCTAGGTCAGGCATTTATCTGTATTGAGGACATACAATACTAAGATTTATGAGATAATGCCAGGTGATGATGCCAATTTATAGTAGGAGTAATGGTATAAGTAGAATAATAGTAGTAATAGGTATGTATATCACTGGTTTATATTTTTTTTACCAACATTTTAATTGTCAAATTTCTTGTTTTGAAAATTAAGTAGCAGCTTATGATATGAATTTCCTAATTACTAAGAAGTTGAAAACTGCATATTTTTACTGACATTATGAAGTTACTTTTAGAATAAATGTTCCCATTCTTCTAAATTGTATGCATTTTATTTATATTTGCTTATAGAAAGTCAGAGCATCATCTATAATAGTTACCTAATGTTGGTAATTTGTATTGTAAAATTGCAGTAGCTATTGTTTGGCCTTAGGAAGCATTGTTTTTGATTAAAAAGATGTTCCCATTTTTCCTGTAGTTTAATTTGTCCATCACTTATTTTATACTTATAAATTTTTGTTTGCTTGTTTGAAATTGGATTTAAGGTTGGTTATATAATTGAAAGTTTTATTAAAATTTTGCCTTGAACATTTATATTTAAAACATTTTCCATGCTTAAGTTTTTGGTAAGGTGTGAGATAAGCACACAACTTCATTTATTCCTTTCCTACTAATTTTTTTGAGTTCTATTCATTCATCGAATAGCTTCTACTTTCCTTACTGATCTACTATGGTACTTCTGACTATACTTATTCCTATTATGTGGTATGTGTGTGTGAGAGTTTGTGTGTGAGCATATGTATGTGCATGTCTGTGAACATGCACACTTTTATTATCTAGCCTTTTGTACTGCTAAATTTATTTGTGTATTCTATAATTACTTAATCCCTATCATTTTACTTTGAGGTTCTCACCCCATACCCCAGAAATCCTCTTGTCTCCAATATTCAACTCTGTGATTACAAGAAGGTACCACTATGCCAGGTGTTTTTGCATGGATATTGGTTATTGAACTCGGTTTTCATTTTTTATGAGGCAAGCACCTCATTAACTGAGCTATCTCCATAGCCCCACCCAGCACTTTTTCTAATATACGGAATATATGACTTGTGTTTTTCTACCTTAAATATTTTCTTTAGTTTTAGAGCAGATTTCTTGGTGGTGTCTGCTCCCTGTTTTTATGTATCTGTGAATGTCTTCATTTAGTCTCTGAGGACTCTGTGGAGAAGAGTTCAGAAGAGGATATGCATCCCAGTTGGCAGGAGGTGAACTCAGGGTGTTTATGTCACAATGCAGGCAAGAGAGTTGTTGGGAGAAGTGTAGTTGGTGAGAAGTGTCTCTGTTCTTAGTATATTTTCAAGATCTAGCTAGTTGATATTCCCCAATTGAACGTGGAGTGTGAGAGAGGAGTCAAGTTTGAAAAGGAGTCAAGAGATTTTGGAGGTAGGAGAGATGGATCGGCTATTGATTAAGACAGAAGGACCATAGGTGAAAGAAATCTGGGGGAATACACTGAATATCATTATGTGTGTTCATATATTCATATGTATTGGACATCAAGGTGCAATTTTGGATATGTGAGTATATAGTTCAAGAGAGAAATGAAGCGAGTATCACCTGGGGATGGTGGGTTATACCTATAATCCTAGCACTCAGGTAGCTGAGGTGTATGGATCAACATGAGTTTGAAGTTAGCCTGTCCTACAGAAAGAGAGACCCATTCCCAAGTATCAAGAGAAAAAAACATACTAAGAACTGATGTTGGAAAAACTGAAATTGTGGTGTTGGAATCAACAAAAGAGATAAACAAGGTATATCCAGTGAAGCAGGAGAGAAAGTTCAACAGCAATGGTATCCTTGAATACAAGGAAGAGAATGTGTAAAGGACAGAGGATTTATTATCCACACTTCATGCTGTTTGGGTAAATATGCAGAGGGGTGGAATGTAGCTCAGTTTGTGGGGTACGATTCCTAGTGTTACATAAACCACATGTGGGGTTTGTGTCTGTAATCTCAGTACTCTGGGAGGTGGAGATTAGGAGGATCCCAAAGTTCAAGGTCATCTGCTGTTATGTAGCAAGCCTGCCTAGACTACAGGAGACCTTGTCTAAATAAATAATAAAAAGAAAGAAAGAATGAAAGAAGCAAAGAAAGAAAGAACCAGAGGAAGAAAGAAATAAAGAAGGAGCATAGGGCTGGAGAGATGGCTCAGTGGTTAAGGCACTTGCCTCCAGTGCCTAAGGCCCTGGGTTCAATTCCCCAGGACCCGCATAAACCAGACCCACAAGGTGGTGGCCCTGGTGCTCTCTCTCTCTCTCTCTCTCTCTCTCTCTCTCTCTCTCTCTCATCTCTGCTTGAAAATGAATAAATAAAATATTTAAAAAAAAGAAAGATAAGAAGGAATGTAATGCAGAAATGTAGAGGACAAAGAAGTGAGCATGGATTTTTTTTGGTTCTAAAACAATCAATTTTACATATTTGAAACACCAGAGACACTTTTTGAAGCTGCCGATTTTTTTATTTAAATAGACATAATCTAACTCTTCTAAGAAATATTTTTTTCTTTGTTTTAAAACATAGATTATAAATGAATATTAACTAGATAACATTAACAGAATTCAGAGTTATATTAGCATTTATACAAAGTATACACTTCTCTAATCTAAGCTTTCTTATTTTACTCTTCCTCCACATTCTACCCAGTCATAAGTAACAACATTCTACCTTAAAATTGTTAGGCTGTGTGTATGAGAGATTATGTGATATTTGTCTTACTGGTGATCACAGATTCAACTGGAGGTAACTATTGGTGACCTTGGCATCTGTGGTTCAAGCAAGCAGTTGACTGAATTAAGTTTAAGTGGTGGGGAGCAATTGGAAACAGAAGCTTTCAAGGAAATTGCATTTAAGCTGGAGAGAAAATTGAACATAACTGTTTCAAGGAATTTCCTTGCCAAATTTGAGTGACGTGTATCAGCAACTACTTGATTAGTGGGGGAGAGTCTTCAACTTTCTTCGAGTCCAGCAGTAGTCACTAGACACAAATGACTGCTGAGCATTGGAGATGTGAGTAGTTTTATGGAGATATGTTTTAAGTATAAAATGTGTATCAGGTTTTCAATGAAATAAATAAAATACTTCAATATTTTTATGTTGATTAAATGCGAAAGTAATAATGTGATGATTTATAACAACGTTTTGGGTTAAATATATTAGTACAACTAATTTTACCTGATTTTGGTGTTTTTAATCTTTAAAATTACATTGTGGTTCACCTTGTATTTCTCCAGGGCAATATATGTGTGGGCAAACATCTTCCTTGTCTACTTGACTGGATTTGAAATCACCTAGGAGACACACCCCTGGGTGTCTGTGAGAATGTTTTCAGAGAATTTTAACTGAAGAGTTAAAACCTACCCTGGACATGGTTGTACCATCCCATGGACTGGGGTCACCACTGCTTATAAAAGGGAAATAGAGAAAGCTACCTAGGCCCCATCATTCCTCTCTCTCTGCTCCTGACAGTGGACACAATGTGACCTGCCACCCCAGGCTCTTGCTATCATGGCTTCTCCACAGTGATGGATTGTGTCCCTGCGAATTGTGAGCCAAAGAAAGCCTCCTTCCTTGAGTTGCCTTTGTCAGATATTTTGTCACAGAAGCGGTGAAAGTAACAACCATATCATCTAGACAACCTCTTAGGATTTGGGTGTAGCTCAGTGACAGAGTCCTTGGCGAGCAGGTTCAAACCCTGGATTTAATCCCCATTATTTCTGACACACATACACAGTCAACTAAGAAACCTCTTTGTGCACATTGTGGGAGGGACCCAGAAGTAAAGAACACAGATGGATTGGGAGTTTGGACACTTAATGATAAGTATAATCTTTTCTGGGATGCAGTAATATTTATTTTGGATAGTTTGGGATAACAAAATAAATACCCCGAAGATAGTGAAGATATTTGGAATGAAGCTAGTAACTTAAAAATATCAATCATGGTGTTGGAGAGATAGCTCTACAGTTAAGGTGCTTGCGTACAAAGCCGGAGGACCAAGATATGATTCTCTAGTAGCCACATAAAGCCAGATGCACAAGGTGGTGAATGCATCTGGAGTTTTGTTCAAAGTGGCTAGAAGCCCAGGCATGCCAACTCTCTCAATCCGCCTCTCTCTCAACTAAATTAACTAACTAAATAAAATATTTTATAAATATCAATCATGGGAGAGACTCTTGTTTTACAGTTTGTGAACATGAGTTCATGGAGGCTACAGTAATTGTTTTCTCAAAAAAATCTCATAGAATATGGTAGGATTTTCTAGTAGTGTGAATTGTTGTAGAACCATGTACATTTAGTCCATTTAAGTATGTGACTATACAAAGATAAAAATCACTAAATGATTGCCTTAGAAATTTCAGACATTCATATTTCGAAATTCATCTTATTTCGTGGTACTTTGAGCTTGAAAAGAATTCAATTCCCACTGAAAGCTCCACCATTTAGTGCTTATCTATTTGTTTCCTCGCTGGATATTTGATGGATGCTCCCCAAAGATAGGGGTTTGTACCCGGTAATTACATAATCACTAAGGATGTAAGAACTCAACTGGGTTTTGGGCTTACTGAATATCTTCAATTATTGTTTAAAAATATTCAGATAATTTGGGAAAAATAAAATCTAAAGTTCATTTGGCCAAGGATATTTTATATTTCATTTTAAGCCCATATAATTTCAGGAGAAATGTAATCCACCCATATATGATTCAGTTACAAGGAACTCACCAAAGGTTTTAATATGCTTTATGACACTCAAGAAGCTATGTAAATCAATCAATGAGGCTCACTCTCCTGTTTATATTTTCCTGTCTTCTAACAGAAGGTCACTTTTCTACAACTACTATAGTTTTAAGCCATTAGCCACAATACTCAAAATCTACATGTATTGTTTCTAATTGTTTCTGACATGCCTTGCTTGGCTACATTTTGGAAGGCTGGATTAACACTACTTACAAAAATTTAAGAAGTTTTATAATGAAAACTTCTAATTTCAGCACAACTATAAAATCCAAAATCTACTCTCAAATACTTCCAAGATGAAATAATACTAATGCAATAGTTTCCTTGCTTCTTTGACTATATGAGAAAGTATTCATTCTGGGCTGGAGAGATGGTTCAGGGGTTAAGGCACTTACCTGCAAAGCTGAAAGCCCCAGGTGCAATTCCCCAGGAGTTTCTTTGCAAAGGCTAGAGGCCCTAGCATGATGTCTCTCTGTTTTGATCGCTCTCTGCTTACAAATAAATGAATAAAATATTTTTAAAATACTAATTCTCTATGGCTGACCTAGATTCTACAGGGAACTAACTATACATAGCAGCAAGGTACCCAGTACACACGATAGGACAATTGGGGTCCTGTAAGACTACAAATCTTGCCAGGAAACCTGTGAACTAACAGCATTTACCTTGTCATCGCTGGGGCAAAATGCCTGAGCAGAAGTAACTTATGGGAGGAATGGGTTTATTTCAGGCTTGTAGTTTCTAGGGGAAATTGGTTCACACTTCCTCAGCAGAGAGAGAACACAAAGAATGAATGAGATTTGATCACCCATTAGGCTAGACAAACTCCAAAGTCCTCCCTCAGCGCACAACTCCTCAGGAAGACTACCTCTCAAAGGCTCTACAAGCTGGGGGCTAAAGATGAGTCAAAGGCTCTACAAGCTGGGAGCTGAAGATGAGGCTTAAACAAAACACTTGAGGCGATGGAGGACATTTTCCATTCCAATTGTGACAGCTCTCCAGCACTGAAGCTAAGCAGATCTTTCCCATGTCTGCTTAGTCTTTCTGTGATCACAACAAATTTTACTTGTAAAATTGCGATTACAGGCTTAACTGTCCTTTATTTACTTTGTGCTTTTAATTAACATGATAGAAAGATGTTCTAAGATGACACATTCATTTCGGAGCACATACATCTCATTTTGCTTTCTTTCTGTCAAGAAGCAAGAAATCAGTGATTTAGGGGTACTCCTTGCATCCTCAGAATCAAGGCTAACTCTCCTGATGATGGTCAGCAAACTCAGTGGCAGAAAGTCCCATTACTTGATTTGCTTTATAAGTCAGAGGACATGGAGGTTAGTTACATATTCGTGGAAAAAAGAGTGCCTCATTTTCTTCTATACTCAAAAAAAATTATGTGCTTGAGCGTATTGGAAGGGCCAATTTATTATCTGTGCTCACGACAATTCATCAAAGACTTAATTCATCAAAGACTTAAATTAGCTCCTTTCTTAAACAACAGCACATTATTTTTTTTTTGAGAATGTGCCCTGAGACATGTGCCTCTTCTGCTTTTTCTTAAATTAAAAGATAAACAAATAAAGGGGATTCTGTGAGTGGGTGTCAAAGCTATATTCGATATTTATTGACAGACTCTGAGATATTCCTGACTTTGTGAGAACTGTTGGATCCTCAGCTTGCATTTTGTGATGTTTTACTGACAGACTGCACATGCATATGACTTTTGTATAAACATGTAAGGCATGGTCTGTGGTTCTGCTGTCAAAAAAACCAGCTTGGGCATCTGATGACTTTTTGATGCTGTCAGCAACCAGATTGGTTTTCTGTATACATAGTAGAATAGATAATGTGGTTTCATCTGTCATTTCTCTTTACAATTGAGATGCTGTTGACATACTTCAGATTAATACACAAGAGAAGTCGAGTTGCTATTCTCAGTGACTTCAACTGGATCCAGTTTAAGAACAATTTCCATGGGAAGTAAACTACCTCCTGGTTACGCGTTTCCAGCCATTCAACCATTCATATTTCCTCTGTCAACTTCTGCTAGAGTATAAGCAATGAATCATTCTTAAGGGTTCCTCGGTGCTCCTAGAGAAGGATCTATACCTTTCTCTTGGTCACCTGAGCCTATCCAAGAACACCTCGTGCACACAGGAAATCAATGCAGCACTCAGTGGCTACCCACACACCAATGGTGCAGCTTTTCCCTTTGAAATACTCATTCCTCTGTGCTCTTTGGGGTTTCAGTGGGGAACTGTTCAACCACCCATAGCACTCAGCTGAAGCTAACCTTTCCACTCAACTCAGCAAAAAGGACAATTCTGCCTGGGCAGATGGTGATGTGCAGCGATGTGTGCAATTCCTTTCCCGTGTCAGTGGGCATTCCGGGCCTTGCAGAAGCAATTTCAAATAAAATATCATGTGATGGAATATGCTGTGTTTGCTTTAGACACACTCACTGCCCCCTTTTCCTGCTTTTGGAGCTGTTACTTTAGGTAAACAAAAGCAAGTTTTCAACTAATATTTTGTCTTTATGTGGAACTCTGAGGGGCTAAAAGTCTCACCAGTCTAATAGTATTAATTAGTTTCCAGTTATTTCACTGACAATAGTTTGTGAAATGAAAAATGTGACAGCTGCCTTTGAAGAGAATGTTAGCCATCATAGAGAATATCATTCAGAATTAAAAACAAAAACAAAAACAAAAACAAAACCTTACTGGATGCCCAGTGCTCAACTCCATGATTAACCTGGACTTCAGATTTTTTCACACAAAACAAAGGTTTCACTAGATACGAGCACTTCTGGAAGTAAACTGTAGAATCTAGATCTTCAAAGTGTCCAGTAAAGAGTGCCGCATGAGAAATTCAGAAAGTATTTACAAATTCATGACGAATTATAAATATTTGAAAGATTGAGAAGCCCAATGGGGAGATGGCTCAGCAGATAAAGCACTTGGAGCACAACTGTGAGCACTTGAACTTGGATCTCCAGGACCCACATAAAGCTGGATGCTGTAGTGGGTGTTTGTAATGCCAAAACTCCTAGGGATAGAAGAGAGGTGGAGATATTTCCAGAGGAATTCCTCGATGCTTGTGGACTGGCTATCCTGGCAAAACAGTGTGGAACCAAGAGAGATACTGCCTCAAAACGAGGGGAAGGCAATGAGTCAGACCTAAAGTTGACCTTTGACTGTCACACAGGCACATCCATCACACACACACACCCCCCAAAACAATTATATAATCATATAATTTTGTTTAATTAAGTATTTTTTAATTTCATTTGATCACAAAATAATAAATCAATTAAGGCTGGGTGTTGTGGTGGCTTGATTCAGGTGTCCCCCATAAACTCATGTGTTCTGAATGTGAGATCTCTAGCAGTTGGTAACTTGGTAATTGGACCTTTCTAGAAGTGGTGTGTTGTAGGGGGTGGGCTTTTGGGTTTTCTATCCGGCTCCCCTTGCTGGTGCTTGGACACTCTCTTGCTGCTGTTGACTACCTGATGTTGGCAAGGAGGTGATGTCCAGCCTCTGTTCATGCAATGTTTTTATGTGCTATCATGGAGCCTCCCTTTTAGTCTGTAAACCAAAATAAACCTTTTCCTATCATTGCCCACAATACAACCCTGATTACTACAGGGGTTGTGGTACAAGCTTTTAATCCCAGCTCAGGTAGGAGGAACACCCTGAGTTTCAGGCTAGCTTTGGGCTACAGAGTGAGTTTGAGGTTAGCCTGGACTAGAATGAAATCCTACCTTGAAAAACAAAAATTGAATAAACAAATAAGTGCTAGAATATGCTTGGGGGATCATTGTTTAGATAATCTCCAAAGTTCTGTGGATAAGTACCCATTACCGAAAAACAGGTAAACATTTATTAAAAATTCAAAGTAAATATTTCCTATTTTATCAATTTATTTTTACTATCTCATCATTCTAAGACCTTATATTTATGAAATTAATGAAAATGTCACTGAGATAAACATAGATTTAGATTCTAGATAATATTTTTATCCTCATGAAAGTTACATTTTAACATCTTCCATTTTTCAAGACATTGTTTTAATTTCACATACCTGTATATCCACTCTGCATACAGATAATTTTACAATTGCATCCTTAAGAATGACAAAAGAACTTGACAAAAGAACTTGAAGTTCAATTAGTACCCGTCAAAATTAGAACTAGAAGTTGAAATCTATTATTCATGGTTTAACTGATTGAGTTTTAGTTCATCCAAATAATTAGCATCAATCTAAAAACTTTAAAAGAAAGCAATGGAAGATACAAATTACAACAGTGTTTGTGCTTGAGGATAAATGTTATAGTAGAAATGAGAAACTTTTAGGGTTATGAAGAATTGATGAAATATGGAGTCTGAAAGATTTTACCTGTGAGAGACCCTTGAGTCTCCAAACCCTCCTTGAGAAATTGTTGTCAGTTTATGGTTTCTGTGCGAGTGAGAGGCATTTTCTTTAGTAATGTAACCAGTGGTAAGTTGCCCATGGTTCAGTAAATAACCCTCTACCCATGCTTATGCAAGCAACCCTACACACACACACACACACACACACACACACACACCATCAAGATAGGAGTTAGAGTTGGAAAGAAGAAGGTATTTAGCAGAAGGGAGACAAGATAATGTTGGTAAATATCAAAAACATATATATATATATCTATATCTATCTATCTATCTATCTATCTATCTATCTATCTATCTATCTATCTATATATATATATATAAAATGAAACCAAACAAAAGAGGTGTTACCTAAAAGCAGCACTCCCTACACTTATATGGTAATAACAAGAAAAACATTGAGACACCCAGGAATTTGAAATGCCACATAACCCTGTCACCTTGAAATGTGGCCACTGCTATCCTGGAAATTGCATGTGTCTTGCGTTCTCACAGAGCTGAACGCTTGCCTCCTGAATCAGTTTCATCACTTTGATTCCTACCATGCTAAAAAGTCTCCCCCAAATTCTCTCCCTCTGTATACCTCATTCCCAGAGTTAACTACCAGATTATTCTGGAATGGACAGAGAATACTTACATTTTATGTATGTCTCAGAAAATACTTGTTTTTGATTCAAGACTTTAAAATAATTGGACCGGGACCAATTACAAATATATATTAAACAAAAAAGATGAAGTTTTTCTACTCTAACCTAGGTTACTAGATAGTATGTTTCCCATTGGTTCAACAACTCTACAAGAAACAAACAGGGACTCAAAGAGTTTCTCAAAAGAGGAGACGGACAAGGTCTTGAAAACTTGCATGGTCTCCTCTCTGATGGCTCAAACTCCATGACAAAAGAAAGTAATCATAGACATCGGGTGGTTATTTCCAATTTTGGGACAAATATATGTGGATGACCCCAACCAGGGGTCGCTTGAGCCAAAAGGCTCTCTTATGCTGGGAACAATTAACCCATCCCTGCTCACAATATCCTAGTGATACTCATTACTTATGATGGGTCCCAACAGACCTATATGCCAAAATGACATAAACCTCCAAACATCAGAATGTTTTGCTACTGAGTGGGTTCTGAGGCCAAACCAATGGACTAAGAGCATTTTCCAGTGATATGATCATTTAGTCTCAGTTTTCATTCCAACCAATGGTGGAAGATTATTCCCAATATAATCTGTGTAATTATTTTACTAATCTTTGGACCTTGTCTAATCAACTTCTGTTTTAACTTTATTTCTGATCACTTACAGGTCATTCACAGTCAGATGGTTATACAAGAATCCAACTGTGTCTATACGGGGCTGTTTGAGCACCCAATGAGAATGGAACATTATCCACTTATGGCAGGGCCAACACCCCTCTCTGCCTCACTATGTTAGATCTACAGGAATCTGAGGCTCCAACACTAATGTTTACAGGTTTTATTTTTCACACTTAGCCAAGTTAAAAAAAATCTTGGCAATGTGATGTGTGATGACAGATTTCTCTCTAGGGCCTTTAGAATAGGGACCCCTCCCCCACCCCATACCCTGATTGCCATAGCTTTGTGTCCTATCCAGCAGGAAGTAGTTAAGACCTGACATCATTGTACTGTTCGCCCAGTAGCAGTTGGGGTGTCTTCTAGAGAGGGGGGGAATGGGAAGGACTAAGTTAACCAGTTTTCCAACATACATTTCACTATTATCTCACATTACAACTTTGCCAGACCTGGGTTTGCCAGGCTTTCTCAGCGCCTCCCCAGCCAAGCATACAGTGCACCTAGGTGTAGGCAGGATCCTCCTTCTAAATCCAGGACAATTGGCTGGGATCTTGGTGAAGTGCCCAACTCCAGCATAATTTTCCAAATCTAAAGCCAAGATATTGCTTGAGACCCAGTGACTCTTTTGCTTGGCACTGAATCTATAACACAAAGTGCTCTGCAGGGTCCTGGTAAGATTATTCTGCGTGCCCTGTACCCGCAACTTTTTCAGGGGATGGGGGCAGAGGGAGGAGAACAATTTTTTCATGAATTCTATTCTCTTATTCTCTTGAAAAGTATGTACCTTTTATCTTTTTCTCTCCTTTTTTTCTGATGGTCTTTATGAGATCATCAGGCCACACGGAGGTGGATTACTCTTCTTTCCCTTTGTCCCACTTCTTCCCCCTTTTCTTTTTTAATGTTTGATAAAGTGTGATATTTGTGTTAAAAAAAAAAAAAAAACTTGCCTGGAGATGGCTCAGCCATTAAAGCACTTGCCTGCAAAGCCTGCTGGCCCGGGTTACTTCCCCCACTACCCACATAAAGCCAGATGCACAAAGTAACACATGCATCTCAAGTTTATTTGTTCTCTCTCGCTCTGTTGTGCTCTCATTCTCTCCTTCCTTGCAAATAAATAACATTTTAAAAAGAATTTTAAAAACCCTAATTATTTTGTCAGTTTTCTCAGGGGTAGAATTGGTTGTAAACTTCCCTCATACCTCAATAATACAAAGAACTAGGTTTTGTTGAGTACTTCCTGTATCCTGGGCAACATCATAATTATTTCTGAAGAATTTTAAGAAAACACTAGGATTGTTTTACCAGCAATAAGGCTGAAGTTTATTTCATATAGCTAGTAGAGTTAGAAGTAAACTGTTTAATCTCTACAAAACTCTGTCATTTCTAAGTTGCTTTTAAGTAGTCTCACACCTTCAGAAAAAAAGTTTTTTTTGCTTCCTAAAAATTCCAAACATACTTCCCAGCAATGTGATTAATGCCTGTTTTTAATCCACACAGAAGTTTCAGTTGACGAAGGATTAGCATCAATTTCAACAACTACAAAGTATTTCAAAACCACAGAGCACTGAAATGTATATTTAATAGCAGGCGTCTTTTTCTTAGACAAAATGCCAATATTAATTAAAAGAAATTAAATCTTTTCCCCCTGTTATCAGAAGATGTATTCAATTAAATAAGATAAAACAAATTTTCAATCCAGCTTTTAACATTGTATCTACAGTTCAGTTATTATGTAAATGATTTTAAAATACAGTCATGGCTTATTCCTCCAATACATACCAGTATCTTCTTGCTATAAGTTGATATGATTATTCTACTCCAAATGCCAAGCAGCAATGTTCTCTTATATTTTGCTTAAGGTCAACACCATACGATGGAATAATATAGATACCTTCATAGAATTTTCATGCATATTATTGGAAAAAAAGAGTTATGGCTTTGCTTGTAGCTCTTAATAATTTTGGCATTAAAGTGAAATTTGATCTTTATAACATTTATACAAAAAGGAGAGTTTGATTTAAACTATACCAAGCTAGAAATAGCAGTACTATAAATTTTAGGCACAACAGAAAAAAATGATAAGAACATCCCAAACTACACTGATGATCTAGTACTGTAGAATTAAATTTTAAAAGGCATCACCTGGTAGAACACCCAGATCTTAGTTTACAAAGCAGAGACTACTAAAATTATGTGTGCAATATCTACCATCATAAAGTGATGCATCTACTTAACTAACATAAAAGCCCAAATCTGAGGCAGCTAGAGAGAGGTACTAAATCTTCCCTAAGTTTATTCCTTCCCTCCTCCTGCCAATGTGAATATCTACATCAGTTCCAAGAAATCATGTAAACACTAAGTAAAAGTGGGTAGAGGAAGGGTGTATTGGTATGCTTTCATCCTACAAAGTTTAGCTTCAAAAGACATAGATTTTGCGAAGAGTAGGTAGAAGGAAGGACTCCCTGTGTATTCTGCAGTTCTGTTTGTTTGTTTGTTTGCATTATAACCTTATTTGAAATAGCAGGTGTATAGCAGAGAAAGAAGCTAGAAAAATACAAAGGCTGCAAAAAATCAATGTCTGCCTTGAGGAATGTCCATAGAGAAGTTTTCTTCAGTTACAGATTTCAGAAGGAGATTGACCATCTTAAAATGTAATAACAATTCATACCACCTGACAGCTAATTCGCAATCAGCCTGGAAAGTTAGCCATGATTAAAAGAGAGAGAGGGGAGAGAGAGAGAGAGAGAGAGAGAGAGAGAGAGAGAGAGAGAGAGAGAGAGAGAGAGAGAGAGAGAGAGAGAGAGAGAGAGAGAGAGAGAGAGAGAGAG
>PVHP010008197.1:0-27942 GCA_004024765.1 Zapus hudsonius | reverse complement strand
CGAGCAGATCTTACTAAGCGAACACTCAAAAGAACAGAGAATGGAACGCCGCATACTCTCCCTCATATGCGGTCCTTAGCCAGGATAACCGTTTTCTTTATGCAGACTAGTAGAAAGAACTGAGAGGTTATGAATGTGGGGTAAGGAAAGAGGGGAGGGAAATGGCTCAAACATGAGGCTAAACCAAATTAGGTTCAAAAACATAAAATTCTCACGAGCACACTGTAACCTAGAGTAAGTAGTGGGTGTCAACTGGCAAGAGGGGCCATGAGTAGTAGGGGAGAATGTCTAAGTCTGTGAACAATTGAGCAGTCTGACAGCCCCAGGTCCCAGCCACTGGTTCCTTCCCTCACTGAGCTGTTGACCAAAGTGACCCATGAGGTTCCAAAAACAAGACAGAATTCTGTCAAGGCTCTTGAATGCCCTCCCCAGGCCTGAGGCAAAACCCTGTTGCTGAAGAAACCACAGAATACCATTGTTCAGCATCGAGAGACTCTTCGAGGTCTGGAATGGTAACCAGTCCCCAGATGGCAGTTACTTCAGTGCTGGAAGACACTACACAAGCTGCCAGGGGAAGCTGAACAACAACAGCTGGTGTAAACAGACCACTGGCATGAAACACAGTCTGCGGCCATGAATAGGCTGACCACACCTTCTACTGGGAGAGAAAAGGAAACCAAGAAAGGAGCAATTGTGCAATGGAGGAGCCTGGGCATGGGGGAGACAATCAACAGCTATTAAATTCGGCCAAATATTCCACTCAGTGAGGGGGAACCCTTGATTGGAACCTGGGATTCATGGCGATAAGCACCAGATCCTATACTCTTGGGCTCCCAAGAAAAGATGCACTATGCGAGTGACTGCCGGGGAGGCTTTTGAAAATAGAAGCTAGGTAATCGAGATTGCTGTGTATTTGTTAACCAATACTGACCTCATTCTCAGATGGAGATTGTGTTTGTATTTTTCAGGATACAGCGAGGGAGCTGTGGCCCATATAACCCTACCAACGGACCGCGGGACCGCAGGCAGAAAGCTGAGATCCTGGCATGAGATGAGCCACCACAGTCATACAGGGGAGGATCCATATGGAACCCCACAGAGAATGACGGGATGAACAAGGGACCCACAGCCATAGCCATTCAATCAACAAAGGATAAGCCAGTGAGACAGAAACCAACGAATCTCAACACAAAAACCCCTAAGCTCACAACACCAAAGCAGCCTCAATATTCACCCACCACGACTCAGGGAACTGAGCGGAAGAGGGGGCGGAAAGATTGTGAGAGCCGTGATGGGGGAGATTATCAGAGGCATGGCACCCCTCAGTAACAACACACTTGGGTCATGAGAACCCGGCTGAAGACTGGGCTATCCATGGTCCCCTACCACAAAGACTGATCCAGACGGCCCAGGGAGGAAGATATCCAGCTGACCGGGGAAGGGAAAGGGGGGCAATGGGGAATTGGGGAAAACAACTCATGGTTGGCCCACTAAACAATGTAACTCATTATGGACAATAAAAAAAAATTTCTTCGTTATGGAAAATATTTAGAGAAATTGTAAGTGACATTAAATGACATTTTATTTCTCTAAATAATAAATTCCTTTAAAGTAGAAAAGCCTGTTTTCTCATTCTTCTCCTTTCACAGTTCACACGTGCTAAGTATTGCTCTCTCTTATCTTTCTCTACAAGTAGTGATTTTCTAATAGGTAAAACGATAATATCGAGACAAACATGTCAGATATTTTATGGGTTTGTTTGTTTGCTTGCTTGGAGACAGAGTCTCACTATGTAGCCTAGGCTGACCCCAAATTGTCAATCTTCCTGACTCAGCCATGAGTGCTGGGATGGTAAATGAGAAACACCACATTGGATCTTTTTTTTTTTTTTTTTTAACTTGGGTATAAGTTTTTTTTTTTTTTACTTGGGTATAAGTTTTTTTTTTTAATATATATTTATTGTCCATAATCTTTTGAGGAATGTGTTTATGTACCTGTACATAGGTAGTAGTTCAGCTACTTACATATGAATTCTAAAGGAAAGGTCTGATCTCTTCTCCTGGATGCAAAAACCAAACAGGCTTACTGTCTCTCTAGTGTGTCAATTTCTTATTCAGAACCTTTTGTCTCATTGCCCATCATAAGGACAGAGAGCCAAGGTCTTTCCCAATCTGCCTTTAGTCTACCTATTCAGGGATTATTTCTAATTAGTTTCCTTGACTATACTCCTGACACCCACTCATTTACTGAAAGAACTCATGTTTCTTCCTGCTTTTGTAATTCTTCCCAAATTTATTCTTCCTAGAATATTCTTGGTCTATTTCAAACAGTTATATTAACTATCATCCTAAAATTTGCTCATGGACTAAGCCAAGCCTCACTTCATTCATAAAGACCAGATGTATACTTGAGAAGTGGTTTCTCCCTTCTCTTTATTTCCTATTTGTTTCTCAGCAGTTATTGTAATAGTATGAAGCTACATATAGCTAAATGACAAATGTATACTTTCTGATATTAAAGTAAGAGTTACATCCTGCACTTTAACTATTTTTTTCTATGACCTTACATATCCCTTATATTGGTTACTTTTGAGTTAGTATCCCAACTACTTGGCATAGACAAATTGGAAAGGGAAGATTTATTTTTGGCTGACAATTTCAGGAGATATCATTTGTTTATAGTGCAGAAGACATGGTGGAATGTCTCTTTCCATGAGGTGGAAGTAGGAGGCAGTGGCAGTTCACACTGTTGCAGACCAGAAGGAAGAGAGAGTGGGACTGGAAATTAGGACTGAGTGTAACTTGAAAGATCTCTAGTGTCCTACTTCTGCTGGTAGACTTCCCCATTTCACAAAAGTTAAAATGTTCCAAAAGAGCTATTGACTGAGGAAGAAGCATTCAAAGAGAGACATGCCTCTACAGACAGAAAGAACTCAGCAATAATCTCACGTAATTTCTGGAAGATTAAATAGATTTTTCTTGTAATAATCTAAGTGCTAAAGGTATAGAGAGGAACTGATTTTTCTTGCCATGGTCTTTACTCATGCATCTATCTAACAATTATTTGTCGAGTTTTTATCTTCTTCATGAAGCAATAGAGGTGGAAGAATAAAACCAAGACCCTGGTAACTACTCTCAAAGACCAACTATCTCTAGATTTGTGGATTTTATGAGATTTAAATTTTTCTGTCTGAAAAGGTTTACATTAGATAACCTCAAAGGCTTGTTCCATTTTAAAAATTATGAGGACTCATAAGGACAGATTTTTAGAGTACCTTTGCATTATCTACACACACATACATTATATATATATATATATATATATATATTACGATAGCATCTTCATTTCCTGGCTTATTGCAGCACTATTCACAATAGACAGAAAATGGAGACAAGTTAAGTGCCTATTAACTTATGAATAGATAAAGGAACTATGTTAGACATACAAAGTAGAATACTAAGCTGTAAAAATGAAATCTCTTCATTTGTGACAATATGAATGAATTTGGAGAATGTTTTGTTAAGTGAAAGAAGCCAGGCCTAGAAAGACAAATATCACATGACATTTATCACAAATATCACTTGCATCTGGAACCTAAAAATGTCAATCTTGTAGAGTGGTAGATATCAGAGCCTGGGGAAAGGTTGATTAATGTGTACTAAGTTATAATGAAATAGGTGTAAGAAGTTCTGGAATGTTGCCTCATAGTTGGATAACTACAGCCAACACTGATTATTTGTAGCTCTCAAAAAGTTAAAGGATTTTGAATGTTTTTGCCAGAAAAGAAATGATAAATAGTAGATAGATGTATTTAACCTGATTTAATTAAGCATTATGTATGTTTATACTTAAGATCATATGGCCCTATATATATATATATATATATATATATATATATATATATATATATATATGCTTGTTTTATATATCAGTTTAAATTTAATTTCAAAATTAAAAGACAGGATATTTCTATCTATCTACTAATGCAACTATCCCCATTGTTCAAAAACCTTTAGATGACTTCAATATATTCAAAACAAGCACAGAATTCTTTTATGAGTTCTGTATTCTTTGAGGTAAGCAAAACTAATGAGAAAGGAGGAGAAATGTGATATCCCGATTATTTGATCCTGTTTGGGGGATGTCCTTGAATGAACCATGTTCACTTACTCTGGACATACGTATTCTCAGTTGTAGTGAGGTGAGCACAGGATGAGGTGAAAGAATGACTCAAAATCAAAACAAGAACATAGACAATAACTGCTTCATTATCACTTGCATATAGCCTTTCTTCTGTGATAAATGGAGACAGATATATGTCCATACAGATGTGACCATGCTGCCCCGCTCACTCTCCCATCAGGATGCATTTAAATCAGACTCTCCATGGACCGTGATTGGCTGTATTTGGGAACAGGTGGCAGCTTCATTTACTCAGAGAGCAATTACATAAAACAGTATGAAAATAGCCAGGGTGCCAGTGCTGGCAGAGACACAGGGAGAAGGACAGGACACAAATCTGTCACACATTACAAAAGCGGCAGTCATTCGATTCCTGAGCAAGGATGAGTCTATAAAATAGTGCTCATTGAAATAAATCCCTGCATATGTACTACAAGTGAAGTTCATCCAAGCACCTAATAGTGATTCTATTAGTTATGGTAATAAGAATGAAACTTACAATCAATATTATTATTATTATTTGCTCTGGGATATGCTGATGAAACTAATCTCAAAGAGTGGTGACCCTTAATTGACAAGATTAGACATTAAAATTTAAAAGCCCTGACCAAGAAGCTCACAACCTGGCCATACCATACCTCGGATTAAAACACTGTCTTCTCAGCTGCTTCGTACATGCCACTGAAGCTGAAAAGAAGATATTTGCTTATTGAGTTAACTAATTATCTCCTTTAAGAGAAGAGAGTGTCACTAGAGAAAAAGCACTGTGTGTATGTGTGTGGAAACTTAATTATGAAGAGGATTTAATTATCATCAAACATGTTTAGATTTAAAGAACTTCAGGGACCCAGGGACAGCATGCCTACAAGGTAAACTGAAATCATTGTTTCTCAGAGTCAACAAGGACTAAATCTGCTGACAATTTACAAAATGCCTTTTTCTGTTCCTCCATAGTAAAGGCTGCTTATACTTTAGTTTATAAACTTTTGTAGTGGATTCATTCATTTCATGATCTATTAAAATGCCCATGAACATAAAATTAAGCTGAATAGAGTTATATTTGTATTCTGTAAGCCTCAAATGACTTAGCTAATGATGCATAAGTCCGAACAATAAAGATGTTTATATCACTGAGCTTTGACCTTAACTTGATGTTTTTTAGGCTATAAAACTTGTCTTTAGAAAATGAAAATATCAATATTAATCCAAACCCTATATTCATTGTGAACACTGAGAAAACAGTAAGCTTTCTCCATTCTGAAAATGATATTTGAAAAATAATATTTGCGTAGGGTTCAAATTCTCTGCTAAATATATTGGTTCAATAGAATTAGAACCACTGGATTTGACCAATTAGGCACAGGCTTGTGGGACACTTAAAATTTATCAGGACCATTCTAATTGAATTAATCTTGGCTTTGTTGTAGTAATGTGTGTAATAATGAACCTTTTAGGTTTGAGGAAAAGATGGATTCCTAAGAGAAATTTCCTAGTGAAATGTGAGATAAAGTTTCAAGGTCTCTGATTACAAGCAGGGGTTTCTCCTGGCATTTATCAACCTGGTACAGCTAAGTTAGGCAATAAACATCCCCTGCACCTACATAAACACAGTCTGCGGGGTAGTGGTGGGGCAATCTGCATTGATTGTTTTGCTGTCATTGACATTGACTACAAGCTACTATGTGAATTTAAGCTTAAGCTAATAAGCCGTTGGTTAAAGTTTCTATATTATATAGATGCTTTACAACATATATATTTATGCTAGTTCAATTTACATATAATGAATTAAAATTTCTGGTTTTGATTTATATCTAGATTTTTTTTCTTACTTATGCCAGATTTGTGTTTATTTTCCCAGGGTGCTTGTCAGGAATGTACTAGTTTGGCTATTTTAAATAATTTGGAATAAATTCCTGAGGTTATTAAATATACAGTAAAGGCATCCTTACACAATGGTGACTAGAATGATGCTGCTTTTCACATATTAGCCAGGCAGGAATGCTTGAGACAGTACTTTTCATATGTGTACAAAACTATTTGAAGAGGAAATCAAGTTGTAAACCCTGTGAGTTTTTAATATCTCTTGATTTAGTGTTATTTGTAAACTTGAAGACCATGCTGCTTACCTTTGTAGCTAGACGTAAATAAAACTCAGCCACTCTCATTCCTCTGCACCTAAACAGCACCTCAGTTATCTTTGCCTGCTGCTTAGTCACTGGATATAGCCACCATCAAAGGTCTTCCAGACAACATATTTTTCACACTTCTTATTAATTTTAAATTGTATTTCACATAATTAAACTTTAGTGACATTTGCCTATCTCCAGACAAAGAGTTTGTCAATATATGGAATACTTATTTGAACTGTGTTCCCAGTAGACATCTATGCAAATGCAAAAAAGACAAGTGACAGACAGTTGTTAGCAATACACTAAACAATACACTACACAGCAAATACACACACATGTAGACACATACATATGCATTTATGACACCAGGGCAAGAATATATGTATTCTATGGAATATATTTTGAGAAAATGATTAAGGCCATTATTCTTCAAAATAGTTTAAGTTTCCTAAGCTACTAAATCTTTATTTCTTTTTGTGTGGGAAGGGTCAAAGCCTGTGTGGGATTGTAAAGGTGAAAAAAAAAACCTCAAGTTACAGCTATTTCCTGAATCTGCTTATATAATTCACTGCTATTAATGTGTCTATAAAGCTCAGGTTTTCTAGAATACACTATGGTGAACACAAATATTTAGGTGTAACATTTTGTATTTTGGTAATACAAAAAATTCAATGAGCATGTTAATAAATATGTTTGATGATATTTGATATATATTAATGCTGTTAACCTTACTGAGTACATTTTTTTGCAGTCATAAATGGCATTTTCTTATTCCTTAAATTAAAAGGATTCATTATCTTCTACTATGGTTGTTTTACCCTTTAAGAAAATAACATGGAGAATCTATAAGAATACTTCTTATTTGTCATATAAAAATGGGATATAAAATATATAAATTATGACATTTATATCAATACATGTAAGAAAGAATAATTTCCATATGGGAAAATAACTTTTCACAACAATTTGACAAATCTCATATGTAAAAGAATATAATCAGCAACAAAATAAACATATCAAAATCTGAAAATTTAATAATAAGTAAAATTTAGAAATAAAATCTCTAGAAAGCATGTGCATTTCAGATGGCAAACAAGTTCTTTTCACACATTAGAACTCCACAAAACATGGGCTATATATCTCAGATTTCTATTTAATCTTAACTGTAAATTGCTATCTAAACTTATAAGGTTACCTAAACCTATCATTTTGTTTCTAATAATTGTAAATATGGCATATGTTGAAGTCAGGCACATGCCTCTGGGGTAAATCTCCAAACCAGGCACAATTTTGGGAGGAAGGTATTTATTAAAGCAACAGATCCAGGAGAAGCTGAATGGCTAAAGAGGCTGGCCCCCTTCCACAGGTCCAAGCCCAGAGAAGAACCCATCACCAGCACCTCAAGCAAGCAAGCATACTTACACTCTCAAAAAGCAGGAACTCCAGACTTGAGCTCTTTGAAAATATATATATATATATATATATATATATATATATATATATATATATATATATATATATATATAAAACTGGAATTCCAGACACACCCCAGAAACTCCTTAGGGTTGGAACCTAGGATCTGGCCAAGGTAACACACCCTCCAGCCAGACAGCTGGAGAAAATCTTTAATAAATTCTTGAATCTATTGGGGGATATCCATTCAAACTACCATAATCCACCCCTGACCCCCAAATGATGTATAATCATCTGTCTTATATTCACTCCAACTTTAAAGGTCCCAGAAGTCTACCAACTTTAAGGTTGTTCCAAAGTCCCAAGTCTTATCTGAGATTTAGGATTGTTTTTTAAATGGAAATTCTGTAAAATCAAAAAAGTTACAAACTTTTAACATACAATGGCACAGAGTAAATGTTTCCAACTGCTATGAGGCATAACAAGGAGAGACTGGACCAATGCAAACTTTACAACCAGTAGGCAAACATTAAACATCTGCAGTTCAAGTCCAATATCTCAACCAGTGACTGAGAGTCTCCAGATTATCCATTTCTGTCTCTCAGCTTGGCTGAGTAGCTGGGGAAAACTTCCACCCTAAGCCAACAGCACTCCATGGTAGCCCTTGCAGAGTCCTGGTATATCCAAAACATCTTCAGTTCTCCATTGCAAACACAGTTCACCTTCCAATGGCTTCATATGCCAATCAGGGACTTCACACCCTGTTCCACATACCTCATCTCAGCAGTGACTCCTGGAACTGTAGGCACTTCATGACCCACTCCATGCATTCATTCCTCATGCTTCCAAAAGCAATACCAGGTGTTGTACGTAGTCAGCCACATGCCACTGGGATGAATCTCCAAACCAGGCACAATTTGGGGAGGAAAGTATTTATTAAACTAACAGACCCAGGGGAAGTTCAATAATGAAGAAAATGGCTGGCCCCTTTTCACAGATCCAAGGAGAGAGAGAGAGAGAGAGAGAGAGAGAGAGAGAGAGAGAGAGAGAGCCAGCACCTCCAAAGCAAGCAAGCACACTCTAACTTCAACTAACAAAACAGCAGGACTGCCAGACTTCAGACTGCTCTTAACATATGTATCACTGGAATTTTACATCTACCTTAGAAATACCCTAGGAGGTAAGGCTAAGGTGACACCTTCTCCAGTCAGGAGACTGGAGACAGAATCTTTAATATAGTTTTGAACTATGGGGGATATTTAGTTTAACTAACACAATCCACCCCTGGCCCTCAATAGATTTATAACCGTCTATATTATGTCCAGTCCAACTTTAAAGGTCTGACAGTCTTTACCAACTTTAAGGCTGTTCCAAAATACCAAGTCTTATCTGAGATTTAAGATTGTCCTTTAACTTTAAATTCTGTAAAATCAAACAAGTTACAAACTTTTAACATATAATGGCACAGAGTAAACACTTTCAACTGCTATGAGGCATAGGAAAGACTGAGCCAATGTAAACTCAATAAACATCAGCAAGCATCCACATCTGCAGTTTAAGTCCCAGAGCTCAATCAGTGACTGATAGTCTCGGGATTTTTTTTTTTAATTTTGTCCCTCCAGCTTAGCTGACTAGCTAGGAAAACTTCCATTCTGAGCCAACAGCTCTCCATGGTAGCTCGTGCATAGTCCTGGTAAATCCAAAATGTCTTTGGGTCTCCAATGCCAACCACGGTTCACCTTTCAATTGCTTCACTGGCCAATCAGGGACTTCACACCCTGTTCCATACAGTGCATCATCTCAGCAGCGGCTCCTGGAACCTTGTGCGTTTCATGACCCACTCTATACATGCATTTCTCATGCTTCCAAAAGCAATACCAGGCATGCCAAACACAGTCATTTTGTTAATTAAGGGACTAAATAATTGTGACTTTGAAGAGCTTTCAGAGATTTCCTTTCAAAAGAGTTTCCATAGTCTTTCATTCATCCTTCCTGGATGGAAACACCTCAGACATCTCTCCATTGTTTCAGTGTAAAGCAGTTGGGCCATAATCAAAAGCCAGTCTCTGCCAGTAAGTTAAACTTGCTTTGAGGTTTTTCTAACTTCATATGTCAAATTCTCAGTCTCAGATCCTTAGCTAAGCACAATCGTCTGTTTCTTAAATTCAACCTTGGTCAAACTCTCTGGGCATGGGCAGTAGGATACATCCACCCCTTGGTCCAGGTACACAGTTTGATTAAAGTTTTCTGCAGTCTCTCCTTCCCCTTAGAAAGTTCACAACCAAGCCTCCAAATGCAATTATCTCTGCACTCAGCATTTCCAAATTCTTACCAGAATAGCTCATAAAACATGCCTTAACACTCTGGAAGGCATCTTTAGTTGC
This sequence comes from Zapus hudsonius, assembly GCA_004024765.1. NCBI lineage: Eukaryota > Metazoa > Chordata > Mammalia > Rodentia > Dipodidae > Zapus > Zapus hudsonius. The sequence goes on along the minus strand of PVHP010008197.1, from coordinate 17,834 downwards.
AAGTACCAAGTCCATGTCCATTCTTCCAGCACACAAGTTTCAGAAGACCAAATTCCACATGGTTAGATTCATCTCAGTAATATCACCCCACTCTTGGTACCAAAATTGTCATAGTCATGCACACACCGTTGGGATGAATTTCTAAACCAGGCACAATTTTGGGAGGAAAGTATTTACTGAAGTTACAGATCCAGGGGAAGTTTCATAATGGTGAAAAGGCTGGTATCCTTTCATAGTTCCAAGCACAGAGAGGAACCCATCACCAGCACCTTAAGCAAGCAAGCACACTTATACTCTCAAACAGCAGGAACTCCAGGTTTTAGCTGTTTGCATATATATAGCTGGAATTTCAGACCCACCCAGAAACACCTAGGGTTGGAACCTAGGATCTGGCCAAGGTGACACACCCTCTAGCCAGACAGCTGTAGATAAACTTTATTAAACTCTTGAATCATATATAAAGAAGCAAAGATTCTAACACCTTCATTTTCATATTTTTTAGCTTTCTCTCTAATTTTCCATGCTTTCAAAAATTGCTCAATAGGACTTAGAGATGGCTCCATGGGTAAAGTTTTTTGCCATATAATAACAACATGAGTTTATATTTCCCACACCCAGATAAAATCCAGACATGGTGGAGGACTCTTATAATCTTAACCCTGGGCATGCAAAGACAAGCAGACTGCTAGGGTTTGCTGGCGAGCTACTCCAGCAAAATTGGTGAGTTCCAGATCCAACAAGGGGCACTATCTCAAAGAATATGGTAGACAGCAATTTCGGACAACATTAATCTCTAGTTTCTAACACACAAGCATGAATACCCATGCACATAGTAACACACATACACACATGCATGCTTATGACAGGCACATCCCACAAAACAGAAGAAGATCTCTGAAATCAATTGTTGTCACAACTCATGTTACAGTATCTATGTAAGTATGCTTGTGGACACACACATGTACTTTAACATGTTCCCAGTTCTAAAGATGTATATGCATTATTTCTTGTCCATTTCTGTAAAGAGATATCTAAAACTCTCATGAAAGTTAAATAAGTTATTTAGCAAGTTTCTATTTACTGCGTACTGGAGAGGTGAAGTCCATTTATAATGAGATTCAGTTTATTAACGTGAGATATTCCCTGTATTTACTCTGTAGGGGATTTAACCCCCATGGAGTGACTATAGCTGATGATCTGCAGGGTGAGCTATCGCCATGGTCACTGGACATGTCTCCCATAGAGGTACCATAACCTTTGGTGAGACCACTGATGATGTGACTTTAAAATTAGTACTGGCTGTGATTGGTCAGGTTTGGAATCTATTAAGTTGTTTACAAATTGTTGTACTAATATATCTTCCATCAGAGTAACTGGAAGGAAATCAGAAAGGCTAATGGAGGGCTCCAGGATTTCCCTTTCTTGACATTTGTTTCACTGTTTATTTTTAATTCAGTTGCTGATACTTGTAAGGACTTCTTTTTAAAGAGAATTTGCTTTTTTTTTTTGAAATCTTCAATTAAAAAGAAAACAGTTTGTTAGATTTACTTTTAGGCCCTTTTCTATGCCAAAATACAAAATGGTACAGTACTACATTAATGAGATGTTTGATATTTTATTATTTCACTCTCAGACTATATCTCCATTCCATAGTTTTAGATGATTATGCTATAATTTCCCATTTCCACTTATCTAGTACCAAATGAGTGGGCTTTTTTTCTAGTTCACAAAACAATCATCTATCATTTATGATGGAATGACACCTGTTTATAGATCTAGAATGTGTGGAATATGAAATGTTTTGTATTCTGCTTCAAATACCATAACTAATCTCTCAACTAGTTACCATTATAAAAATGAGAAAAATCAAGGCTCAGAGAATCAGCAATCTGCCCCACATTTTCAATAGCTCCCACTTTACCTCATTCATTGGCTGATGCCATCATTTTCTTTTAAACAACAATCCCAGCCTCTGCAGCTCTCTGGAGTTATAATTCCTTTGCTGGCTCCTCTCTATCATTTTCCTGCTCTGATTTTTTTTTTCAGATATGTTGCTGTAAATATGCTAAGTTCCTTCCCATTGCATTTTCATTTTAATAGTGAGTTCCTCTTCACCTCAGAGTTCCCTAGGGATTATCTGAAAGTCAACAGTGATTCTGGAAGTACACAGGGCTCTGTTTACAGGTGTGTGTTATTAGATGGCAAGATATCAGGAAGCTGGGAAATTAGTCATAATGAGTGTTCCTGTCAGTGGAGGGGCAGGACATGGTACTCCCTCAGTCCTGTTGCCTGTATCTGCCAGAGTTCTTCCTGGGACACAAGATAAAAATCATAACGATGGATATTTCATTCATCTTCTTGGGAAACTAGAATTGTATCCTCTTGAACGTGCTGCTGTATAGTTTTCCCTTTCGTTTGGTGAGGAGTGTAGGGTAAAACACAGGGGGCCGCTCACTTTGTTGTCTCTCTCCTCCTCCAAAGCTAGTGTGAAATTCCACTTGGAAAACTTTTCTAGAATTTGGCTGGAGTAGCACACAGAATGATACATAGTGTATACAGGAAGCAAAATTCAACAGACTGCCTTTGGCCACCACCCATACTTCTACAGAAGAGGAAATGGGCCATTATCCCACTCTTCACTCGCTGAACTTTGGCTACCAGCATGGTGAGGACAATATTTATCCTCATCTCACTTCATTGAAACTACTGTATTGTTTTTAAGGCGCAGTGTGAAGCAACAGGAACCAGACCCAAGCCAAACAAAAATCTTACCTACCACAGTCAGGTAACTCCCATGATCAAGAGACAATAATTTCACTAAATCAGGAATACTTTAATGTTGGTGGCCTGGAAAGGGGGAAGGGAGGTTGCAAAGTAGTTCTTGAGAGAGGAGTGAGAAACCTTCAGGCTTTCTTCCCTTGAGGGCATTTAAAATTCTTTGAAATATAAAATTTATAGGTAGAACACTTATGAGTGGTTGCTTAATTTATATGTACTATATTCATTTTTACAGACATCCAGGACACAGATATACAAGAAATTCAGAATAAAAGGGAGTAAAGCCACTGTCTGATGTTGAAAAGTAAGGAACACGGGGGCCAAGAGATGTATCAGTTTCTGGCTTATGGTGGTTGACATCCTTCACATATTCTTTTTTAAAAATATTTTATTTATTTATTTTCAAGCAGAGCAAGAGCGAGAGCGAGAGGGAGGGAGGGAGAGAGAGAGAGAGAGAGAGAGAGAGAGAGAGAGAGAGAGAGAGAGAGAGAACGAATCAGGGCCACCACCTTGTGGGTCTGGCTTATGTGGGTCCTGGGGAACTGAACCAGGGGGCTCAGGCACTGGAGCCAAGTGCCTTAACCGCTGAGCCATCTCTCCAGCCCTTTAATTTTTAAAAATATTTTATTTATTTATTTTCAAGCAGAGAGAGAGAGAGAGAGAGAGAGAGAGAGAGAGAGAGAGAGAGAGAGAGAGAGCCTTCACATATTCTTTATGCTTGACTATGTATTGCTCATGGGTAGGTCAGTACGTGGTAGTCTCTCCCAGAACGTAGTGCACAGCATACACCTCCATTTTCATTCATATTTTCTTTAGTTCATTACGATTAAATACTATATTACATTCCTGCAGTACAAAAACAGAGGAATCATCTCCCTCTGGAGGAATTTGGGAAGCTCTTATGAAGACTAGTTAGGATTCAGGAGGGAAAGTTTACTAGAATAAGACACAACTCTGACCTGAGTTAGTATTTTTTATTTAGTTCTAGCGCAATGCTCATGGCAGGTGTTAGTTACAAAAATGCAGGGTTGTGAAAATCTACTCCAAAGGAAAAGGGAAGAAGGGAGTGGAGGGGCATAGTAAAGAAAATGGAGAGAGAGAGAGAGAGAGAGAGAGAGAGAGAGAGAGAGAGAGAGAGAGAGAGAGAGAGAGAGAGAGCCGGGGGAGCAAGTAAGAATGAGGAGGAAATTACAGAGAAAAAAGTTGAAGAGAGAAAAGCTAGTGTTGTGACTGAGGAAAAACAATCAGCTTTTTTGGTTACCTTTAGTGTGAAAATGGTTTGGTTTGTTAGTATATTTGTGTATTGCTAAACATCTTAATCAGTCATTTAAGAGAGGAATGACAGTCCATTTGATGTTAGCTTTTAGACAGCTATTATCACATTGTATTCGGTATAATTATACTTCCATTAAAATGTAAGTGATACCCTCCCCACTGTTAGAGGCATTCACAATTTAATCAATTTGTTAAAGCCAATAGCAAAAATAAACACTGCTGAAAGTTGCAGTGCCATTTCTGTTCCGTTTATAAATCTAACAGTATTATAAAATGGGGCAGGATGATGCTATCAAATTATCATTACTGAAATTCCCATTTAAGCAGAAACACCAAATCTATTTAAATCACAAATTCAGCTCTCATTTAGAAGCAGAATATAGAAAACTCCATTTCCATACGGAACCATCTGTGTGGTTGTACAAAAGATGCAAAGAACTCAACATCAATCAGAAGTTTTTGTAGAAGCTCTTCCAGTTGTAAACATCAGGACCCTATGCAAACAACCTTCTCTGTAAATCAGTTTATTTGATCATAGAAAGGAGATTATATGATGCTTACAAGGTTTCTTTCAGGGGGATTGACTCAAGTGGGTTGTGGGAAACGTCTCTGCCAATGTCTGGAACACTTAGACTGTGCTCCAGCATGAACTCTGCTTCCTACCATCCAAATACTAACCAGGCCGACCCTGCTTAGCTTCTGAGATCAGACAAGGTCGGGCATATTCAGGGTGTTATGGCCATAGACTTGCCTGGTTTGGACTGGAGAAGTATGGTCAATAATTACTGACATTTAACTTTAGCATTGGAGTAACCTTTTAAAAATATTTTTATTATTCATAATTAGATACGTTACATGAGCAAATCTTATGATTGTACCCCCATTTCCATCCTCCCTGTCCCCAATCCACTGGGGACCCTTCTCTGTTGGCATACTGGATCAATCCATGGGGTAAAGGGTTATGAATTGCTCTAGAGGAAGCCAGTTTCCTTCTCTCTCACCCCCCTTCGTGTGTTGTTGCTGAGGGGGACAATGTTTCTGGATAGTCTCCCCCACCATGGCTCTTACATTCTTTCTGCCCTTTCTTCCACTCAGTTTTATTCTGAATAAATCTTCAGATCATTTCTCTGGACCATTCTAAAAAAGTCATTTAATATTAATACTATTTTCTTTGTGAATGAGGAGTCTCTCCCTGGAATATCACACTTTATGAGTATAAACAGCAAGATGGGGGAGAGAAAACAAATGCATATGAAAAAGCAAAGTATATATGATACCTGAGTTCCCATATTATCTCTTTGACTAAATAAAATAGATTCTAACTAGACAGTTCTGTGTTGGTTTATTGTCATTTTATGTGTGGGCAAAATCAAGGGCATTAAATACTGAAAATAATTCAGATACTATTACTGAAATTTTCTTATTAAATAGACATTTCACAAATATTTTACTCCTTCCCTACTCTTGATTTCTCCCTTCCCCCAAAAAAATCCAAAGAAAAAATAACCCCTACACTGCAAATATTTATCTGAGATTTATTTTGCTTCTGACTTTTAATCCAGTTTAGAGAAACTGATGGACCATTCATAAGTTAATGTCACTCAAGGATACTGAGAACTTTGCATGCATTTCCATTGCTGTCAAGGAAGAATAAATGTGCTCATGAAGAGTGACATTTTTGCTGTTTTGTGCTGTTTTTATTCCAAACCCAATTGTCTCTAAGGCAAAAAGGGTGTCCAATATCTCACTGGAGCACATTATGTGATACTAGGTGGTTTATTGACAATCTTGCAGTTTCTGGTTTTTTAACACCTGAAGAAAAAATAAACTCATCATAAATGTGTGTATATTGGCTCAAGATTACCTATAAAAACCAAATATTTCTTTTACTTGTGCAAAAATTAAGTTTAAAATTCAACGGTGACAATCACGTTCTTATTTCAAATGCTATTCAAATAACTTTACATCCTCTTTTCCTTTATTTTTTTCAATTGTGACATCTAGGGGATCAAATGATTTCTATTATTTTAAAGAACATGCAATGGTTTAGGCTTATGAACTTTTTTATAAGCTTTCTCTTAGTAAACCAAACTTGGAAAGAAGATCTGTAGGAATGTTAACATAGTAAGAAAAAAATTATTATTGAGGGGTCTTATGGCTTAAATGTGGAATATCCCCTAGAGGTTCATGTGCTTGACACTGGATCCCCAGCTAGTTGCTGGCATTGTTGAAGAAGCATGTGGAACCTTTAGTAAGTGGAATCTAACTAGAAGTGGGCCATCTGGGGGTGGCCTGCAGGTTGTATAGGCTGACCTTGTTCACTCTGCTGCCTGAATGCTGACACACTGTGACGAGCCACCTCCTGCCACTAACCATTCCTTCCCCACCATCATGGACTGTATCCCCTCAGACTGAAAGCCAAAAATAAACTCTTTGTTCCTTAATCTTCACATCATGTATTTGGTGACAGTAATGAAAAAAAGTAAGAGATATAAGTAGAAGTAAATGATTTTATTAATGAATATCTTTTGAATCATGATTTGATTTTTGGGAATAATTAGTCTCAGAAATACTTAGATACACAAATATACCCCCTATCACATCTCATGTACCAAATGCCTTATTTCAAACAGAATGGAGTAGCTTTTCAACTAGGGCCAATAAGTTCATGGAATCTATACCATTTTTTCTCTCCAAAGCACACCCATCTACTATGAGAAAATGCCACTCCTGAGTAACACAGTTTCTATGCCACTCCAGAATTCATGTGGTCTCACCAGGTGCTGTGTTGTCCTGGATTACATAATACTGTCCTGTGAAGTATCAGAAACATAATTAATAATAAACTTAATATTTGCTATTTCATAAAAGATGAAAATTTCATGTTTTGAAATAATAAAAAAGACTAATGGATCTATTTCTAATTAATTTAGGGGATTGAATTAAAATTCGGTATTTCATGCATTCAATTAGCCCTACTTCTTTGACTATCAAAGAAGCACTGAAATCCCTCCTTTGAGTTCAAGTTCTCCCTTATTCAGACAGATCTATCCTTTTATGAGCAGAACCCTGGATTCATTCTCTCTATACCCTCCTGCTCCATTATTGTCCCCTTTGACTTCCATAAAGTAACAACTACTTTAAAAAGACTTATCTGTGCTATAATATTAATAATATTGTACAATTACTTGAGTAGTGTTGTACTTTGTGCAAATATTTTTGAAATGTTTCTCAATCCATTTTAAAATTGTCTAAGAGCCATTTTAAAATGCTTATGAGTCCTTTGTCTGTAATGTAAGAGACTTCGTGCCTGTTTTCTGACTTGTGTCTGCCCTGTGAATAAAACCATGTTTGACTCTGCACTTTAATTAATGGAGTTCACTTTCAGGCCAGGTCTCTATTGGCAGTGCAGGATGGATCAGGGCCAAATTTCTGAGGCTGATTGCTCACTAAGTAGCCAGCCTAAATACACACACACACACACACACACACACACACACACACACACACACACACACACACACCATCAGTAAAGGGAGTTAAGGTGGTCATTCTGGCAATAGCTACATTGCAACTGATAATTTCTGTCACTCCTCTCTCCAACAGCACCACTTGGCATTGCATTTAGGCATCCAAACTTGCTCCTGAGTCACAGTGCACAATCATTGAAGATACTGGCAACCACTCAGCACATTTTTCCTAGATGAATTAACACCCTTCAGACATTGACAGCCTTAGATTGCGTGAGAGTGCGGGCTTGCTGTGGGCATCGTTGTTCATGGCTGAACTGTTTATAACTGCATGGTTAGGACTATTACTCAACCCCTGGAAACCTCAGCTTTCTTATCTAGAAAACCAGAAACCTTTAGTACCTACCTCATTGGTGTTATTGGGCAGATTAAATGAGATTTAGCACCTGGTCTCAGCATTCATTAAATAGCAGTTGACATTATTACTGTTATTATTGTTGGAATCATTAAGTTTATCTTGACAATGAAGACAGGGGCTATCATTAAGTGTGGACTGTTTTAACTCAGCTAAAACTGATCTCCTGGGATCTTTGAAATATTTATAGCAGCTAGGGAAATTCTCTCTAGGCTCTACAATACTCAAGAGTGAAGCTTAGCATCCCTCTGACAGACACGATCATCATCTAAGATCCTTTTCTAGAGTATTTTATTTTATAAGGTAAATTATTTTCTGTTGGAACAAAAAAATTAAGTATTAGGGATATTTCAACCTTAGTGCAGGATTTTAGTACATTAATTATTTTGAGTGACAATCAAAGATACTGCACATTCTTGGGGAAAATAGCTTGGGTAGCCTTATGAAGTAGGCTTTCTGTTGCAACATGGGAAGACAGAGCTGTAAATGTGCAGCCTTGAAAGTCTCCAATGATGTTGAACTAAGGTGATATGTTTCACATAGATTGACAATGAATGTGGCTCACAAGAGTTTAAATGGTCTTGTGCAAAAAAGTTTAACATTGAAATAATATACCAACAGGAAAATGCCCCAAAATATATACAGACACTCCGAAATCCAACCTTGTCATGGCTGGCTGTTTCAGGGCATTCTAAAAATAGGATCAGAAAGAATAGAAGTCTTCTGAAATCACTTATTTATAAAAGCAAAATTCTGAGATTTTTTTTTATTTCTTTGCTTCTTCTTATCAGGTAAATAAAAATGCTTGTTACTCTCGTGTGTCAATCTTAGAGTTTGTGAAATATCAAAAATAAAACATTTATAAAATATTTTTAAAACTTATGTATTTTAAATAATAAATAAGCTTGAAAACAGAAAGACTGAAGTGTAAGTGCTTTAAATTTACTTTTCACCTTTTTAATCACTATGAAATAATTGTACATCATTCTGTTTTGAGTGATGTTTTTGCATGTATGTGTTCTTTAAAGTTTAAATCAGGAGAAGCATATCCATATACTCAAACATATTTTATTTTTTTTCAGGAAGAACGGTAAATTCCTCTCCTAGTGCTTTTAAGACTATTTTTATTTATTTATTTGTAATTATAGATAGAGAGAAGAGAGGCAGACAGAGAGATTAGGTGCACCAGGGCCTCCAGTTCATGCAATCAAATTCCAGATACATGTAAATGCCCTTTGTGCAGCTTGCTGTTCCCAAGTATGGACAATTGAACCGGGCTTGTTAGGCTTTGCTGGCAAGCACCTTAATGGTTGAGCCATCTTTCCCCTTCTGCTGGTGTTTTGAAATGTACAATATATCATTGTAATCAGCACTCATCCTCTTGGGTAGTGTAAGATCAGAAATAATTTCTCCTGTCAGTCTGTAAGTAAATGCCATTGAACTAACTTTCTACATTTCTTCCCCTCTTATGCAGGGTAAATCTCCACTGGCCTTTTACCCTCTAGGAGATCAACTATTTTATGTTCTTCACATGAATGAGGCCGTGCGGTATTTGTCTTTCTATACCTTGCTTATTGAACATAAAGTCCTCCAGGTCATCTATGTGGCCACAAATGACAAAGTGTTATTCTTTTCAATGGCTAAAGAGTATGATATTGAATCTAAATGTCATATTTTCTTTATGAATTCACCAGTTAGTAGAGACTTAGGTTGATTTCATTTCTTAGCTATGAAACATGAGAGTAAGGTCTTTCTGACCTTCATATATCATTCCCTCATTTCTTTTGGATACATACATAGCAGTTGAGTTGCTGGATCATATGGCAATTCTATATTGTGTTCTTGAGGAACCTCCATTATGTCCAGGAAATAGAGAGTCCTCTGAGGTAACTCATAGAAATAGGTAATATTATTGAGAGGTGATTGACTCATAAGAGTGCTAACCCCATCAGTAGATAAATTCATTGGTGAGTCACAGTAGAACAGGCTATTTGGAGGTAGAATTTTTTTTTTGAAAGAAGTAACTTGGGTGTATCTTTAAAGGGCATATCTTTTCCTCAGGCCCTCTCTGTCTCTCTGCTCTTTCTATCTGTCAGGAAGTGAACAGCTTTGCTCATCACATGCTTCTGTGATGCTTTGATGCCTCACCTTAGGCCCAGGTCAAGTGACCTTGGACCAAAATCAGAAATTGTGATCCAAAGTGCATCATTCACCAATTTTGATTGGGGGAACAATGCGCGTGCAGTATGCATGTGTGTATGTCTGTGCATGTACGTATGTACCTGTGGAATCCAGAGTCCAATGCCAAGTGTCTTCCTCAATTCCCCTGCTCCATATTTTTTGAGACAGGGATTCTTAATGAACCTAGAGCAGCACATTGATGAGGCTGAACTAGCTAGTCAGTGAGCTCTAGGAAGCCTGAGATCCTCCTGTCTCTGCCTCCTCAAGTGTTGGGATTTCAGTTGCATATTACCATACCTGCTATTTGATGTAGGTGTTGGGTATCAAACTCAGGCCTTTATACTTACTGAGTCATATCCACAGCCTTTGAATCTTTCATCTTTTTAAAGTGTTCATGTCATAGGGTTTTGTTTTGGAAATAACCATTCCCATTGAAGAGAGGCTACGGCTCATTGTGTCTTTGATCTGCGTTTCCTGTGATGATTAGTGACCTGAACATTTTTCATTCAACTGTATGGCCTTTGAATGACTTCTTATGGGAACTATCTCCATTTATATTGCCCATTTTAAAAAATCAGACTTTTTTTTTTTTTTGCTGTTGTGTCGCTTGCATTCTTTCTGTATTCTAGGTATTAACCCCTTATAGGATACATAGTTTGAAAATATATTTCCTCATCCAATATCTCTTGTCTTTATCTTGCTTTCTGCCTTTCTACAGCTTCTTTGCAGAATGATGCAGCCCACTTGACAGTTTGGTTTTGTCTTCTGTGTTTTGGATAAATCCTTGCTCATTCCACTATCCTAAAGAATTGTCAATTTTTTTTTCTTTTAACACTTCCATAATTTCAGGTATTATATGTAAGTCTTGTACTCACTTTGAGATTTGTTTTTTTTTTTTTTAACATGGTGAGTGACCATAAATAATCTTTTAAATTTTCCATTATCTTCATTTGCTAGTATTTTGCTTTAGGATTTTTACATCTATGCTCAATCAGGAATATTGACCTGTGTGTGTGTGGGGGGGGACATGTTTCTCATTTTGGTATCAAAATTTTGCTAGCCTCACAGGATGAGTTTGGAAGAATGTCCCCGTTCGAGTCTTTGGAATAATTTGAAAAGAATCTGTATTAATTCTTGGATTTATGTGAGAATTCAGTGATCAAGCCATCTGGTGGTAGAGTTCTCTTTAATAGGAGATTTTGTCTTACTGATTCAATCTTATAAATCATTTTGTGTGGCTGTAAATTTCATTTTTTTAATTCATTGCATTAACTCTTAAGAAAACATACAAAAATTAAATATTTAGAAGTTCTAAGAAGAATTTCTGCTAGAATACCTCGTCCTCTTCCTTTCCTAGCTATTAGCTAGAGTTGCTGGACTTAAGTACAATCAAGAAAAGAAACATATTCCAAATAATTATTTGGAAGCTTGGATTCTACCCACCACAATAATTTTAACTCAATAATTTATTTGGAAGTCTCAGATCATATATATATATATATACATATATATTTATATGATCTTTTTCTACTATATGATGGATCAATATGCTTTTTTCTAAGAAAAAGGAAAACTGACATGAAACAGGTTTCAATAGATTTTTTCTCTGCTGATTTACACACAGCTTTTCAGTTTGGTGTCATCTTATTATTTAGTTATGTTTTCTAGTTTTTTTTTAACCAAAATACAAGGTCAATGTTTTCAGTTTAATAGAAAATAACTTTTGAATAAAAATTAAAAATTATGGTTAGGCTTCATACCACCCTCTTCAGGTCCCGTCTTACCAGACAATGTCCACATCTTCCTCAAGAGATTTCTGTCCAAAAGTAAGGATTCACTGAGGATTCTCAAAATAGTCAAAAGAAGAAACACAGAGATTTTTAAGAGCTCAACAGTAGAGCATACTTACAACTTACCTGCTATGTCTCAGGGAATTTTGCAGAAGAGGGGCCAGAAATATTGTAATAGCCATGGTGGGGGAATATCTAGAGGCATTGCCCCCAACAACAACAACAAAAACAAACAAACAAAAAATAACTGTCTACTGCTGGTACAATTCATAGCTCTCCATCCCATGGACTGTTCCAGCAATCCCACTGAGGGCCCTGAGTGGATTGGGGACAGAGGGAATGAAAAAGGGGTACCAACACAAGATTTGTTCATGCACTCTTTCTAATTATTAACAATAAATAAAGACATTTAAAAAATTAAAAGGTAATATTGATGAACAAAATATTAATGAATAAAATATAATCTGCATTCATTACTGCCATCATTTTTACAATTTTTTGTTCTAAGAAAAATCATTGAACAGCTTTTAGTTTTCTGAAGTAATACATGGAAATAATTGCCAAATTATTTTTTTGTGTGAAGTAGCACTAATTAATTCATATCATTGGAAAACTTTAATAAAAAATAATTACTAAAGACCATGAGTTTAAAGAAGTGACCTTTAATATTTGACGAAACTTGACATTTTGTCATAGATCCCTAGATTTAAAAAATGCCATTAAGAGTTTTCTTTGCAAAAAAGCAGAGAAAAAATTATAGTGTTATTTCTATCTACATCTGGACTATAGATTTTGCTTTCATCACATCTGGATAAAAGTCAGTTTTCTTGATGCAATACTAAGAAGTTCTTGACAATATTAACTAAAATCCACTTTTTGTAGAAAAGATGAAGTTTGGTGGGTGGAGGTGGAAAGAGTCATAAAATTGGCATTTAACATTTTACAAATGTCATACTCTGAGATACTGCTCATTTATTTGTCTTTTTCTCATCCTGACCTGGGTCATCTTTTTAAACAGTGTGTTATTGCCGGGATGGGGATGGTGGCACACTTGTGATTTCAACATTTTGGAGGCAGAGGCAGGAGACTCACTCTAAGTTTGAGGTGAACTACCTGGTGTTTCAAGTCTGTCAAGTGTACATAGTGAGACCCTATATTAAAAATAACAAAGTTATCACAGGTCTAGGATTTAATCATTTTTAGGGTTTGACTATTTGAAGAAAGTAGGAAAGAAAGAAATGAATACAAATACAGGGCAAAACATTTTTAAAATGATGCACATTCATTTGGATGCTGATTTGTTATTAGATCTTCTTGGACCCATAGGAAATTATTGATCTCAGAACAAAAATATCCTCTTAAAACTCGAGGGGATGAGTACTGGCAAGCTAGTAAACACTGCCTAAAGAAAGACTGGCTGGCTTCTCCCTGGGAACCACATGGCCTGTCTTAACAAAAGCCTGCATGTGACTCACCTAGTTACAAAAGTGAACACTTGCACTTTCAAAACTAATGGGATTAATAGCTGTGAGAGTTTGTCTGGATGTTCTGGAGAAGAACACACACACACACACACACACACACACACATTCTGCTACCCCATTGTAGATAGAAGGCTAAGGCAGATTGACTATGGGAACAAAATAACAAAGAGGTGTATTTGACACTCTTCCCCAACTTAAATGGGAGGTGCCAAAGCAAGGTGTAAGTCAATCATCATTTATTGATATTTCTGGAATATCCAGCCAGTAGATAAAATTATGATCAAACATATCAAGCCCTGTTCTCCAGATGGTGGTTCCAAAAGATGTCATTGAAGACTGTAATACACATAAATAAATAATATCCATTCAAAAATTTCTAAGGATTGATGACTATTTTGGGATTTCGAGTTTAGAATTGGAACCCTTGTCCTCTTTCAAAAATTCTGAATCTTTTATCTACTTCCAGCTTTCCTGATTTCTCATCCACAAATGATGTTTCCAAACATGTGTTCCTACTAATCCAAAAGTCCATGAGTGAATGAATGAATGAATGTATTTTGCATATAGTTTTATAATGAATTTGCCATTATCTTATGTCAGATGTTCTTGGTTTCTGAGCAAATTTCCATATTGTCTATAAAATTAAGCCTAAACTGGTTATGTTCTTGATTTCCATGTCCATATTATCCACATCCCAAGAGATAAGCAGTGGCTCATCCTTACTCATCTGTGAAGATGAATTCATATTTGCTAATAGATATTGTGATTAATTAGAGCTACAGTTTTTTCTTTAGTGAAAATTTAGCTATATGGAAGCTGAATATGTCATTTGAACAGTTTCCCCCTTTCCAACAAGGACCAAATAAGACTTAAAAGTAGACAGAAAATAGTAACTGGTTTGTTGAAAACTCTTATTTGGTATTGTGTCTTATATATAGCAGAGATTTTTTCTAATGCATAAGTTAAATGAAGACAAATGTTTTTTATTAAGGTGCTATCATAAATTCTTAGATTTTTTATCAATATGTAAATGTAAATATAAACATTATACTGATAAACATGTTAACACAAAGTATACGAACAACAACAATAGAAATTGATACAGCTATTAGCCTAATCAAGGTTTATATGATGAGGACAATTTCTAGCTCCTTAGAGGAGCTCTCTCTACTATGTATTTCAAGAAAAAGTCACTAATCATTTCATTGATGGTGCCTTTATTAGTTACCTTTCTCATCACTGTGACCAGATAATTCTCCTAAAGCTGCTCAAAGGCATGATACAGTTTATTCTGGGAGGAAGGCATTGAGGAATGGCGGTGTAGAGACTTCCAGGTGGCAGGTGTACATGGTTGACATCACCTACACTTGCAAAGCAAAGATGGACAGGAAGAGCTACAGACCGAAAGAACTTCCTCTCAACGTCCCACCTCCTTCAGTAAGATTTCATTTCCTAAAGCTTCTACAACCTTCCAAAATGGCCCTGCTTTGTGAGCACTACGTGTTCAAACAAATGAGCCTGTGAGGGCCATTTTATATTCAAGCCACGATACTATCCATAGTCATAAGCAGTGCATACAACCATGATTGTCTAATTATTGGGAAAATTGAACCCCAAAGTAGCCACTGTCTCAACCAACAGCACATTATCTCCTTCTCCTGGATTAAGCAGTGGCTTGTTCTTAAAGTCTGAAATACTCATGACAGACGTTCGAATCTTTGGCCCACAGAAAGGAAAGAATGAAGCCTGCCTTTTTTTTTGTCATAGCCTTCATAAGAGCCTGTGACACAGTGTTGACAAGTTGCATGACCAGATCAACATGAGGCAGACCCTTGAAGAAGGTGCACACTTGTGAGCCATAGGAATTTAAAGTGAAAGGTCATGTTCACTGCACCCAAGTGTGTAAGATACCTTGGCTCTCAAGAAGACTAGAAGGAACTTCACAGCTAATTTGATATTGAATCAGGCTTGAAGAAGAATGAAAATGTCACAGGCCCATCGCTGCGTAGTAATCACAAAAATAAAAGCAAAGAACACACAGGCAAGAGGCCCAGTTACTTGTGTGACGTCATAATTTCTGGGAGAGGAAATGAAGGTAGTGTCACAAACCATTCGATGACATGGTTTCGTTTGCTTTAACTCTTCTCGTTTCTCTGCACTCAGGGAGGATGAATATGGACATTATTTCTTTGAGAAGTGAAATCCTGTAAGTTTATTATCATTATTAATTGGCCTAATATGACTAATTGGCCTTTACACACATGGGCTCCAGGATATGAGTTGGATAAATCCTAATGACTAGATTGAGTTGATATTTTGTTAAAATAAAGTATTATTGTAAGGCATTAAAAATTGTGTTTGTATGCGTGGGTTCTTGTGTGAGTATAGGCGTATGCATGCCACAGTGTGTGTGTGGGGCCTGGGGACAATGTCAGGGGTCCTCTACCTCTCCACCTTGCTTGAGGCAGACTTTCTTGTAATCTGTCACTGCACATGCCAGGGTGACAGAACTGTGATCTTCCCAGGGCTGCCCTGCCTCAACTCTCTGTACAGTGCTGATGCTAGATGTGCACTAGGGCATCTGGCTTTTCCATTACAGGGGCTCTGAAGACCAGAACTCAAATTCTACTGAGCTAGTTCTCTAGGAACCCCACTCCTCCAGATTGTGTTTTCTAGGTTCACAACTGATTATCACACAGGCCTCTGATTGAGGCTTTTTATTATATTAATATTGCGCTAGCTTATAAAATATTTTAGCATTAATTTTCCCAAGCAAGATGAAAAAAGTGCATGTGGATTCCTTTATATTTCCTATCTAATGATATATTATGCTTAAAGTATTGTTGCAAATTAACAATTATTTTTGAGACAGGGTTTCCTATACCAGAGGGTGTCCTTGAGCTCCTTATGTATAACCTTGAATTTCTGAATGCTGGGATTACATAAGTATGTCACCACACCTAATGTCAACTTTACATTAATATTTTATTAAATTTTTTTGTTATAAACTTTGTTTCTTCTAGTCTAGAAGGGAAATTATTTTTTTTCTTAAAGCTGCCATGGTGTTTAGGTTGGCAAGAACCTTTTGTTGGGTGTTAATTTGTTTTGTTTTTCTTTCCCTATGAACATAGACATACATGGACACACATATCACATCACATATTGAAAGCCACTGTTAATTTGAAGATACATTGAATGCTACGGGAAAGGGTATTTTGACTGTGCACAGAAAATGGAAGTTTTTGCTCATGCCTTTTATTTTTCAGGAGAGAAAGAAGAAACGATGCCCTTATGCCAGAGCTCAGTTAGAAAATTATTATTTTAATTATCAGCAGCCCTGCAGCATCCAGAAGCAAGAGATATCATTTCTCCTCCTTCACTGACAAACAGGGTGCAATTCCATATGATTCTATGACGTGCTCTCTAGCAGTTTTGATAATCTCTTAAGACTCAAGTTAAATAATTCAAGATTATAAGCTCAAGCAACGTGATGCATAAAATTAACTTGTGACTATGATTTAAGTGTTCCTGATAGAGAAACTGATGTAAATGATCTATTTTCACTGCGTTTTCTGACAACTCTAGTGTCTAAAGATGTTGGCCAATGTTTGAAAGCTCTTTTAACTCTGAGCTCCCTCAGATGTTCTTTTATGATAAGGAAGAAAAGAGAAAGCAGAGCAGCTTTGTGTCTGTGGTGATGAGGGAGGATCAGAAACCATAGCAAGCTGAGTTTTGGAAAGAGCTTGAACTTTCTAAAGAGAAAAAATAAAGATTATTAGCAAGATTGACCTTGAAATTCACTGTAACGATTCCCAAGGCTAAGCAAAGCCTTCATGGAACTTGAAACACACTGGCTTCAAACAACATGACTAAACAATAACAAAGCAGGCTGCAGAGGGAAATGGGGGATTAATCTTAAAGGATCACATCAACATCAGACTTAAATAAACTCCAGGCAGAACTTCTTCTATGAATTATCTTGCTTTGCACAGTAGGACCATTAAAAACTGTATTTTTTTTCTTGTTGGCTTTATCGTGTACATGGCCATCTGAACAGAGACACTTTTGAAAATGTCATGGATGTGTTTATTGTTATTACAGTACAACCAAAGTAAACAGAAACATATGAAGGGGCACAAAAATCCATGGCCACCCTGAGAGGATATTCATGGGAAAGAAAAGAATTTATGATATAGATGCCACTAGGCACCTTATGAGATCTCAACAATAGCTTCTATTTCTTAGTGATACCATCTGAAAGCAAACCAATTTAACTGATGTATTGATCAACAAAGAGATTTGTGATCAAGTTGCATGAAAGATTTAATTACAAGGCTTGAAAACCTGTGCTGATCAAACAGCAGTGATATAGTGTGTTACAAATCACAAAGATAAACTTATGTATGATGCAAGAGTGTTATGAAACATGGGTGTAAATACG
>PVHP010008196.1:0-54080 GCA_004024765.1 Zapus hudsonius | reverse complement strand
GGCCTTAAGGTTATCTTGGTTATATATAAAAAAGTATATTATAATTCAAAAATTTACTTGATACTTTAGCAACTATCTCAGAGGTACATATCTTTCAAGTACATGGGTTCTTACAAAATATCATATTAATTTCAAAAGACAGAATTTTGTTTGTTTTATTCCATATGTTAAATCCCTAAGAGGAATGAATGGCTGACATGTTGTGGGTTTTCAATAAACTTCTGCTAAAAAATGAATTTGAAATAATTGTATTAAGAATATTTTCTTTTGGTAAAATACATAATGAACTTATACTAAAGATGCCATGGCCCTTCAACATGATTTTTAGTTATTTCATTACTACCATAACTTTATACTAAGTAGTCATGCAAGGTAGAGAAATGTTAAAATAGATATAAGAGGGAAATGGAGAGAATGCCCAGGGACAAAACACGGCACTGCGAGGCAGGCTTGAAAACCCACAACCCTCTCTCTTCTATCTGCTTTGTTCTTTTCCTCTTGATTTTAGTTTAATCTACAGTCAGGGTTATATTTTTAAAACAGAATTCTGATCATTCCCTGAGAAAAACATTTAAGTCACACACACACACACACACACACACACACACACACACACACACACACACACGAGAGAGAGAGAGAGAGAAAGAGAGAGAGAGAGAGAGAGAGAAAGAGAGAAGAAAACACACCACAGCACTTTACCATTATTTATTCAATCCCCAAAGTAAACTCAATAAGTAGGTGGTTTCAATTATCTTGATATTTCTATGTAAACAACTCTGTAGTGTAGAAAAATAACTTTCCCAAAGTCACATGTATGAAGCATTAAGTTTTCGATTATATTCACAAAGTCTGGTTGCAGTCTGTTTAATGACCCCCTGCTCCTCCCCATGATCTAGCCAGGTCCATGTTCCAGCTCTGTATTCACTTTCACCCTTGAGTTCTATCCACAGCCATGCAGATCCCAATGGTCCTCGCACACCTGGAGCCATTCCCAGCCTCAGGGCCCACCTTGGCCCAGTGATGCAGCTGGAGGGCTGTGTGCTCCCATTTGGTCACTTCTCCTCCTGACTTAGCCAGGCATCTCCAACATCATCACTCCCCTTTGTCCATCGCTGTCCTTGTCGGTTCACAATCTTTATCTATTATTTAATTTAAAAACGTGCTTGGAGGTTTCTGTAGACATTAAACTACATGAAAACATTAACGTTTGTTCCATTTTAAGCATCGTAGGACTTAAGTAAGTGAAGTATGGCTGATCTTCAGAAAATTCATACAATATGTATTACTGAATGCACAGGTACATTCTCATTTTGTGTACATTTAGTCGGTGACAGTAGCCTGGTGTGTGAGCGTGTGTGTGTGTGTGTGTGTGTGTGTGTGTGTGTGTGTGTGTGTGAAAGGTAAAGCATAGCATGGGCTGGTCTTAGCCTAGTCCAAACTTGATCTCCACATAGGTGGATTTGGGAATGGCTGTTATCTGTTCTTCACTTTCTCCAGCTCCCTGAGATAACGGGGTGCTTATGCATCCCCAGGTACCAGGAGGCTTCCTGCCCAGAAGTCCACCATGAAGACCTTCGTCCATGAGCTTCTCCAAGGCTTTTGCTCTTTCACTGTGCTATTGATTCCCTGCTGCAGACTTCCTTCTACATCACTCACTGCATCCCAGGGATGATCTGTCACTTCCCATCCCAGCACCTTCTCTTGACAGCGAAAACCCAGCAGCCTCATGCATTTTGTTCTCTGGACCCTATAAGAAACTTTCTGTATGAAAACCTTCTAGATCAGTTCAACAAATCAGTCCAGACCATAACTAGCATCAGCCAAGGATGCTCTGTGGATCTTCCATTTTCCCTCTTCTGGGAACTGACAAGAAACAAAGTGATCTGCTTTTGTGTCCCAGTGGAGTAAATGTAAGCAAAAAGAAGGGAGTACTGGTCATGGTTAGGATGTCAGCTGCAGGATGGCTACCATCCCACCCCTGCTTGCTGGATGCCTCTTAACCCAGATTTGGGGAAATTTCAATAGTTTGCTTACAAAAATTAATGACGAGTCCAGGAATGAGAGAATAATTAGAGCCTGGGCCTATAATAGATTTACAAAGGATAAAAGGATAGGAAATGTCAGTGTTCACATAGAAAATGATACATTTCACAATGGATACGTGTTATATCACTCCATTCAAGTACACATGGAATAGAGTGAGTTAAATAAAATACAAGTGAGTGAAACAGCTGTGCTTACCCTATATCTTCATGGTAAGGAATTTGAACTTGTTTTAAAAAGAGTTAAAAGTCTGTTTTGACTTTGTAGCCAAGCAGCATGTTTGCATTTGACTCTGTGGCTTACGAGATTTGTGACTTCGACAAAATACTTAACCTAGGAAAGGCACAGTGTGTCCATGTCCCTCACATTCATGTAAATGTATGACAAAGTACCTGCTGCACTTAAATTGCTTGGGGAAGTATTGATAAATTCTGGTATATAATATGATATTCAGTGCTTTAAATCTAGGAATAAGATCTTGTGATAAGAAAGATAATCATGAAATTATATACATATTCCTAATTGTTTTCTGCCTACTCTCTTGACATAGACTAGTAGGGAATGAGGGTTTAAATATGAGTGATAATCATTGCTGGCTGCGTGTGAGTCCCAGCTCAGCAGTTAAATACTAAGGCATTGTTCTATGAAGTGAAAGTCAACCAACCAAATACTGCATTTTGTGCTATCCTAAGTCAGAATTTTCAATAAATAATATTTTCAGTTGAAGAACAATTTGAGAATTTCTACACATTTTTAAAGGAAGAAAACGAGTAATCAGAACTTTTGGTCTTCACAGTTTACAAACAAGTCCCAAATGAGCTAGAGGATACTACTTTTTAAAGCATCATGTTGCAAAACTCACTGGCAAAAGCATCTAATTCTTTCAGTGAGACCAGGCTCCATAGGGGAAGCAAGAGAAACAGGCTCTGAAGCTGGAAGGTGTGGACAGTGGCATGGACATATTGAAATGCAGGGGCTAAGAGATGGCTTATCTGCCTGCCCCTCTCTCCGTCTCTCTCTCTCCGTCTCTCTCTCTGTCTATCTCTGTCTCTCTTTATCTCTCTCTAATAAATATTTTTAAAAGAAAGAAATGCACATGTCACTTCTACAGACTAGCTCTAAGGCTCACATCTGAGATGACAATGGGCTTTCAACTCTTGTCCAAGCATGGCCAGCCTCCCTGGTTTTAGAGCTCCCTGTCTCTCTCAGCAGTAACTATTAAGGAATCTGCTTAGGGAATATGTTCATGGGCACAGTTAACTTTGTGACTTCCATAAGATGTTCTTGGAAATAACATAAGGCTTACATAACATATACCAGATTATTCCTTTATTTTAAAACAAGAATTTTACACTCACTAGTGACTGTCTTATCATGTGGTTTAATTCTCAGGGAGATGAAATTTGACATAGAGATCTGTTTAAAGAAGGAGAGATTTTTTTTCTCATCCAGCTCAATTGGGATTTGTTTGTAAACTGTGAAGAACAAAGGTTCTGTTTTCTACCATCCAAATTGCCTACAAGCTCAAAAAATCTCCATATAAAATTGACTTAATAACCATAATCACATAATCATAAAATCATAAAGGAGAGATTATACTGACAAGTGTACTAATGTATAACATAAATTCAGCCTTCTATGTCTGATGCTTTTTTGATTATTTTCTTTTAAATTCTTCTGTATTTTGTTTTGGTACTGCTAAATATGCTAATGTATTACATAAGTTCAGCCTTCTATGTCTGATGCTTTTTTGATTATTTTCTTTTAAGTTCTGTATTTTCTTGTTTTGGTACTAAGTCTCCCATCCCAAGCATCATCTCACATATGTCTTAGGACATCTCACACTGATGATATCATCCATCAAATAGCATTGAATACTGAAGGATTGTTTGATTGCTTCTGTGCTGAGCTAATGTTTTTGGATGGTCACACATACCCTTAATGTGTTTGCTTGACCAATTATTTCTTTGTATTATATATTTTATACTCAAGTGATTAAATCATGCTATTTCTCTTTATTTATAAATATACTTCTAATTATTAATATCAACAGGGAAAACATTCATATAAATGTCTATGAGTCATTTGAGCTTGAAATTCAATTATGTATATAATACTACATGTATGTATATATTTTTTCTTTTAACCTTCCTCTAGAACCTGAAGGTGAATAAACCACCATGAAAAAGTAAAATATACTCTCAGAGCATCAGCATCTATTTGTATTTGACCAAGACTCTTAGGTGTGAAAAATCAATATCTGCCACTGTTACATTTTTAATCATGGACAAGTACTTCAATATCTCTCAGCACGAGATAAAGACAGCAAATATAATATATTTAAGGTGTAATTCAAGTTAAAAACATGAGCATTTTGGACAAAGGATATGTATTCAAGAATATTCACTATTACAATAACCAGAAGTTACAACAAAGCCTTTTATAGACTATAACTCTGCCAAAAAAGAGGCCCAAAAAACAAAATTAAGATCTGATAAATTTATATTGTAAGGAAAGTGGGATAGAAAGTACACTGTACTCGTGCTCACTCAGACAAGGGATTGCCTTTATTCAGCAAGGAGGAAACAGACTTCTGGCAAGTATGAAGTCATGTCCACCCTGGGAAGCTTTTAGGAGGGTATTTACAGAAGTTTGGTGTGATATGGCCTTTACAGATAAAGTTTTCCCAGGTCTGGGACTTCCTAGGCAGCCATAGAAATGTTGATTGGGCTGGGTGCTAGGCTCTTTCAACAAGGGCTTATCAGAGATAGGATCCTTCAGATGACTAAAACATTTTCTAAAGTTCTTTAGGGTGCTATCAGAGATAGGATCCTTTAGATGTGTGAAACATTTCCTCAGGCTCTTTGTGGAATGTACAGAGGGCTGGGATTTGTCCCTTCATGCCTGCCTCTGGAAGTATAAAAAAATTGGGAACAGGTGACAGCGGACAATGGAACTCTTAATTACTCTTTCCTGCTGACATAAAGGGATGACAGTTCTTGAGGAGGGGATTCAGTAGGATCTGGAGATGGAGAGGGATCAAGATTCATGTGAGAGAGATATTTGACATTCATGAAGAATTCAGTTACTCATGCCGGGCGTGGTGGCTCACGCCTTTAATCCTAGCACTTGGGAGGCAGAGGTAGGAGGATCATCGTGAGTTCGAGGCCAGCCTCAGACTACAGAGTGAATTCCAGGTCAGCCTGGGCTAGAGACCCTACCTGGCAAAACCAAAAAAAAAAAAAAAAAAGAATTCAGTTACTCATTGTGAGGTGAACGCTCTCAGTCTCTCCTGAATAAATTCAGAAAAACATCTGAAAAGGCATGGTTCAAAAGAGAAAATTAGTCAATGATGGCAAAATCTGCCAGCTGCTTAGCTTTCTAAAATAGTTTGGGGGCCTGTTGGAGGAGGATTGGGAGTGGGCTGACAGGAGGAGGAGGAGGGATAGCAGGGAAGGTAAAACAAGGGGTGGCATTTTTTAAATAAGAGTCCTATGGTATAGCCCTAATGTAGGAGGCTGAGAATGGTTTTCTCTGCCCAGGCTCCATCTGGGGGTGTCACTGTTATGAATCTGATATAAAGCACAAAGAAAACGAGGAGGAAAAGTGCAAGATATAAGGGGATTAAGGCATCCCAGAGGGAAGCAGGGCAGAAGTGGAGAGGTTCTAATTTTGTTCCCTGGAAGGATAAAATAGTGAGCAAGGGTAAAGAACTCAATTTGATTAGGCTGGAATGACATGAAGGTCCCTTATAATCAGAGGATTTCAGTGGCTTCTATTAACTTGTCAAATGAGATGATGGGTGTGAAGATCAACCAGGCATCCATTAGGAGGTTTGTGAGAAAGAGCAGGAACTATTGGTGATTCAGAGACACTTGCTGGATCTGAAAAAGGCATATGACCCTGGGTTATATATCATTTTCAGGTCTCTCCTGAATGGTGGGGAGTCATGAGATTTTGAGTTTGGTGGGACCCAAAGCTTTGGAAGAGTAAGAAGGAGGTGCCTTTTTGAGGTGTGGGAGATGACGCCAAGGAACTAGGTCTTGAAATTTGGCTGCAGTAGGAGTGAGGAGAATAACCTTGTGGGGACCTTGCCATTTAGGTTGCATGGAAGAGGGAGTATTGGAAGAAATATGCACGAAATCGCCAACATTGAGAGAGGGAAGTGGGGCATTGGGCATGGGTGTGGAAATCTTTAGGTCAGCAGTCTTCCTGAGTTCAGTTCTAAGAAAAGAGAGACAATCTTGGGTGAGGGTGGGGGGCAGGCGTGATTCTTTGGGAAGAAGTCCTGGGGAAGCAGCGGTGTCCCATACATCAGTAAGAATGGACTAATGTTCGTGGGTTTCCGAGGAAGAATGTGTAGGCAGAGACAGAAGGGCTATAGGCAGAAGTTTTACCCAGTCCTGTTTTAATTCTCAGGTTAGTTAAAATCTCTTCGAGTGATCTATTTGTCTTTTCTAATTTCCCAGGGAATGGAGGATGGTAAGGGATGTGAAACTTCCATGGTATTCAGAGAGCAGAGGCTACATTCTGAGTTATGTTTGAGATGAATTCTGGACCGTTGTCAGACTGTAAGGAAGAAGGCAAACTGAATTGAGGAATTAATTCAGTAAGAAGAAATCAGGCCACAGTGGAAGCCCTTTTGTTAGAGGTGGGATGGGATAAACCTCAACCTAGCCTGAAAAGGTGTCAACAAAGATTAGGAGATATTTTATTTGTCTAACTGCAGGCATGTGTGTAAAGTCAGTATGCCAGTCCATGGCTGAGGAAATGCCCCTCATTTGGTGGGTTAGGAACTGTGGAGGACAGGTGTTAGAACTGGGGTTAGTTCTTTGCAGGTTGTACGGGAAGCAGTAAGATTTTTAAGAAAAAGCTTATCCTCAGGTGTGAGATTGTAGTTCTGGAGGAAAGAGAGCAAAGTGTTAGATGGGTGAAATATGGAGTGGAGGTAAGAAAGGGCTTCCTTAATTGGAGGGATGTTTGGAGATTTGTGTACTAGAAGTAAAGTTTAGTTTTGCGGGGCGTGTGGTAAGTATGTGAGAGCCATTTTATGAGTGAGGGAAGCAGCCTGATCATTAAGAAGAGATATGTAGTTTTTGTCCCTCTGGTGGCTTTTACAATGTATGACAGTTGCCTGCGTGGGCAACAGGGCTGAGTCTAGGAGTTCCTGGATGAGAGATGAATTAATAATCGGGGAGCCCTTTTGGGTTAGGAAACCTCTCTCTCTCTCTCTCTCTCTCTCTCTCTCTCTCTAAATAAGAATGTTCGAGTGTATGATGTTGTATGTATACTTAGAGGTGGTGAAGATGTTGATTTGGAGACCAGCTGCCCTGGCGAGTTAAGAGGACGAGCTCTACCTGTTGAGAGGTGGTAAGAGGGGTATGGATTTTACTTCTACAACCTGTGAATGTTATGGATTGTGGGGGTTCTCTGGGAGGATTGTGTAGCTGGCTGAAAAGGGCTCATGCTTTAAGGCACTACCATCAATAAACCAGTCAGGAACACCAGGTAGAGGGGCGTCATGGGTATGTGTGAATGAATTAGGTTCTAGGAGAGATCCAGGATTTCTACACGTGAGTGTGTGGGTGATCTGATTGTGTTGTGAGGGGTTTTGTAGGAAGGAGGGTAGCAGGGTTTAGGGAATGGGGACAATTCAAAAACAAGATTGGGGTCCAGGAGCAAGGCATGGAGAGCTTGGATTTCAGAGGGAGGGAAAGCAAGAAAAGCCCTGTGACTGAGCAGATCTTTTAGAGAGTGTGAGGTGAGAACATGTAAGGGACTGTGAAAGGAAATCTTGTTTGCTTCTGGGACAATGAGGGTCACAGCTGCAAGGGTTTGGAGGCAGGGCGGCCATCAACAGGTGACCATATCTAGCTCTTTGGAGAGAAATGTGAGGGGTCGGAAAGTGTCTCCTCCTTTTTGACAGAGAATGGCCAGAACTTGGCCTTTATTAGCACGTAGAAAAATTTAAAAAAAGTTTATGTCTGGCAGCTGCAGTGGTCAGAGAGCATTTGAGAATATTTATGGGAGTTTGAAGGGAGCTAGGAGACAAACGTGGCTCATCTAAATTTCCCTTAGTGGCTTCATAGAAAGGGTGAGTAGTGAGGGAGAAGTTAGGGAATCCAGATACGGAAGAAATTGAAGAGACCAAGCATGGAAAGCAATTCCCATTTAGTATGTGGTAGAGGATAAATGATGCAGTTTTGAATTCTAGATGATGGGATAGTTTTTCCCTACTTGGAAATGGAAGGACAGAAGTCTGATAGATTTGGGCTAGTTCCCAGGAAGCTCTATATCCCCAGGCAGCCAGAGCATTAAGTAAGGTAGTTGCATGTTGTATATTCAGTTTTGCAGTGGGACTACAGAGGAGGAGATTGTCTACATACTGTTGGAGAAAACTGGGCTTAAGATCCACTGAAGCTAAGTCTCTCTGGAGGGCCTGTCCTAAGTAGTGAGTACTGTCTCAGAACCTCTGTGGCAAAACTGCCCATGTGTATTGTTGGGCTTGGAGAGTGTCAGGTCTTCCCAGGTGAATGCAAAAAGCGGGCAGGAGAGTGGGTGCATTGGAGTAGTAAAGAATGTATCCTTTCAATCAAATACTGAAAAGTGCATGGAGGTAGAGTATATGGAAGAAAGGAGCATGTAGAGGCATGCCAAGACTGGAAAGGTAGGAAGAATGGCTTGTTCAATTTTATTAAGGTCTTGAACTAACCAGTTGGAATTATTAGGTTCTTTATTCCCAAAATAGGAGTGTTGTGAGGGGAGGAGGTGTGAGGAGCACAGCAGAGATCAGACATTGGATGATTGGTTTCAGACCTTGGCGAGTGACAGGAGATAAGAGACATTGATCTTGAGAAACATAGGAGTGGCGATCTTTGAGAACAAGGACAGGGGAATAGTGGGAAACAATGGCAGGATTGGAGGTGTCCCATATTAGGAGATTCACAGCAGGCAAAGGAGAAGTGGCAGCTTGGGACTGAAATTTTTCAGAATTTGAGTCCATATGAAGTAAAAACTAGAGGTAGCCTTAAATGGAGGAATATAGAGGGATACTTTGAGCTTGGAGAGAAGGTCTCTACCTAAGAGGGGTGTGGGAAATATGGGCTTTATGAGAAAGGAGTGGGTAAGAGTTAAATACCAAAATTGATAAAGAAGAGGTGGAGTGCAGAGTGACTTGTGAGACATCCCTGACACTCCCATAATACTTATGTCTGCAGGCAAACTAGGTCCTGGCCAGGAGCTGAGAAGTGAATAACTCATCCCAGATAGACCCTCTTGCAGCCACTATTCCTTGTACCCTGAGTTCCTTTGGACAGGGTTGCAACCTGACCTGGGTCTTGGAACTCTGGCCTCCCTATAAGGCATGAGGGGACAGCTGGTGGTGTAAGGCAAGTGGGCTGCCTGTGCAACTCACAAGGCATTCCGGCTTCCAGTGATCCCATTGCCCACAGTTGGGGCAAGTCTTGGTAGGGGGCGAGGATTAGGGCAGTTTCCCATCCAATGACCAGACAGGTTGCACCTGAAACATGGATGGGGGTTGGGGAAGAAGGGGGACTGATCCTGCTTCTGAGAAACAGAAGGTGAGGGCAAGGATTTTAGCAGTGGCTCTCCTTGGAGGGCTGTAGACAAATTAGTGGCTAGGAGGCTAGGACTGGAAAAATCAGCTTGGCACTCAATTGGGCATTCTTTTCTTTGTCTGTCATTCTCTCTTTGCTGTTCTCTTTTGCCTTCCTCTCTCTCTCGCATTAAAAGCAAGGCAGAGGATATCATTTTGAGGAGGAAAAGGTCCATTTGGAAGGTTCTGGAGTTTGCATCTTATATTAGGTTCTGATTGGCCCCAAAAGTGGACATGAAGGAGGAGTGTCCCCTCCTTGGAATTAACATCAACATTAGTGTATTTAATAAATGCTTCTGACAGGCAGTTTAGAAAAACAGCTGGGTTTTCATCTGGGCCCTGAGTTAACACTTTTATTTTATCAAAGTTTAACATGACACAGGACTACTGGTGCATGCCTTCTACCAGACATGAGAATATATATTCAAGACATTGAAAGTTCTCTCACCCTGTCTGATAGTTCCAATTGGGGTCTACATCAAGGACTCCCTGTTTTACACCTGGGGATTGGGAGTTCTCCTGATTCAGCCTGTCAGCACGAGCTTGAGCTGATTCCCAGATATGTTTCTTTTCATCTTGGGTTAGGTGTCCTGCCAGGTGAGAGTATATATCTTAGGTAACTGAATTTTCATCTGAAATTAACTGGGTTTTCTGAAAAAGAGCCCAATTTTTGCTGAATTATATCTACTTCATTTAAAGTGAAGAGGACATGAATTCTGGTGGGTCCGTCCTACCCTGCCACTTCTAGTAAGGAAAACGTTCCCGGTTCTATTGCAGAGATGTTCCCTCTTGATCTGGTGTGGGGTGGGGGAGCTAGCGACTCCTGAGATGGGGAGGTAGAAAGGGAGATTCTAAGATAGATATAGGGTGCTTCGGAAAGGAGAACATTAGGGGATGATTTGTGTGAGAAGATATGAGAAGGGGAGACGGCAGATGAAGAGGGGCATTCATCCAAGGAGGCTGTGTGAAAGGAGTGCTGGAGGGCACAGAGGTTCCAGTAGTAGGTGAGGATTGGGTGACTGTTTAGCCCTTAGTGAGCAAGAAGGATGCTGAAACTCCTGAAGGAATTGGCCCTTGGCAGCGAGGAAAAGAGAGAGAAGAGAGTGAGATAGAAAATGAGGAGGGCTCTTATCACTGAATCTTCAGGAGAATGGCCTACCTCTTGGCTTATTTTTTTTTGTTTGGCTTTGGCTTTCTGGTTTGTTTTGAGACAGTTTCACACTGTCCTGGAAGTCACAATGCAGTCCATGATGGTTTTGAACATGCAATTCTCCTCTACATCAGCCTCCTCACTTCTGATATTACATATGTGTGCCACCGCCATATTTGAATTGTGTCATGGATTATAAACAACTTATTTTCTGTAATTTCTTAATATCTTAACATTGTGAGAAATAAGGAACCAAAGGAGGGGAGGGGTAATCTGATTAATCTTCTAAGGCATAAGCCTTTGCTGTTTGTTACTCTGAGAATTTATTTCTTATAGGTACATATTACATTTTGGTCACAAGCATCCCATCATCCTTCCTTCCACCCTCTCCATTACTGCAGAGTCCCTCTCTCTTCCCTATACTCACTAGTGACAATACCATGGAGAGAGTGACTCCCTGTCCCCCAGCCAGCATGACTCCTGTGGTGAGGATTTTACTCTCATCAGTTAATTTCCTCTGAAGGCCCCTGTATTAGTTACCTGTCTCATTGCTGAGACAAAATGCCTGACCAAAGCAACTTATAGAAGAAGAATTTATTATATCTCATAATTCTAGGTTACAGTCCATCACAGTGGGGAAGGAGCTGGAAGCATCTGGTCACTTTGTATCTAAACTCAAGAAGCAGAGAGCATAGAATGCTGATTCTTAGATTGAGTTGGCCTTTTTCTTTCAGACCAGGACTCCAGGCCCTAGAAGCATGACACTCACAAGAAGGGTGGGTCTTCACACCTCAGTTAATGTAGTCTAATTAAAAAAAAAATTCCTCACAGGAATGCCCAGAGATTGATTTCAATAGTACTCATAAATCATGTCAATTTTATTTGACAGTGTAAATGCAGACTCTCTTCAGAGACTCAATCTCTTGTGAATTCCTATGAGATCTATAAAATAAGGTACATACTTCAAACCTATATCATCATGCAATTTAAACATCACCATTCCAAAAAAGGAAGAGCTGAAGCATTGCAAGGAAAGACCAAAGCAAAACCAAACCCAGCAGGGCAAACTCTGAATTTTGCTGCCTCATTACCATACCTGGCACTCATGATGAAATCGGTTGTACTGAAAAGGCTTTGGTAGTCCCATGCCTTCAACTGTGCTTCCTGTTGTGTTCATATTCTCTTTCTCTCTCAAGGAAGCTCTTCTCTTTGTGGCTTTCTTTGGCTTACATGCTATGACTCTAGCATCTCTCACATCCTGATGTCTACATTGCAGTTTGTATTTATAGCTTCATGCAGTGGCTTCTTGGGGCCTCATTACAGGGATGTCAACCCTGCAAAATAATCCTTGGCCTCACTGACTCTCTAGAAATGTATAGCAAGATTCTGTGATGTTTCCAATCTAGCATTGCTAATGCCTCAAAAGCATACCATGAAGATGATACTTCCAGGTTCTGTAACTTCAGAAGGTAGCCTGTCTTCTTGGAGCGTAGTTCTATCAGCCTGTATATATGCCTTCCAGGCTGACCCTGGTGAAACATTTCTCTAAGCAGCTGTGTTCCAGCAGGGAACTTTATTCTTCTTGTGATGACAATGATCAACTTAGTATAACAATATAGTAAGTACTGAAGTAAATGTTCTGTGAGAGGGCTAGGGAAATGGCTTAATGGTTAAGGTGCTAGACTGCAAAGCAGAAAGACTAGAGTTTGATTACCCACTACCCACATAAAGCCAGATACACAAGGTAGTGCATGTATCTGGAGGCCCTGATGTGCCCCTTCTCTCTCTCTCCCTCTCATAAATAAATAAATGAAATAATTTTAAAAATATTCTGTGAGAGATATGGCAAATCTGAAACAATAGAGGTGATGATGAAAACAGAGTAAAAAAAGAGCACAAAAATATCGGCTTCTGGTTCATGATGGTGGACTAGAAGCCAAGCAGTGTCCTCGGGGGAACAAGGATTAGGGTTTTTAGCTGTGATCCATGCCATGGACGCAAGCAATAGCCAGGATCACAGCTTCAGACACTTTCCAGCAACAGATTCTACTGATTGGAACCTGCATCGAACAAAAGGGGTGCCAGAGGCAGTGAGTACAACAGCCCAGCCGGCAGGACCTGCTCCAGCGGTCTGAGTCAGCTGCTTTCCCACCTCGCTGGACCCAACCCGGCTGCTTTCCCCTCCCCCGCCCCACACCCTGCTGCTTTCCTGCCCCAGGACCTGGACGATTTCCCGCCCAGGAACACAGCTGCTTTCCAACTGGAACCTGGCTGCTTTTCCGCCCCAGGACCCAGCTGCTTTCCCACTCTAGGACCCGGCTGCTTTCCCACCCAAGGACCTGGCTGCCTTTTTTGCCCGGAACCCATCTGCCTTTCCTGCCCAGGACCCGGCTGCTCTCCTGCCCTGGGACCAGGCTACTTTCCCACCAGGACCTGGCTGCTTTCCCGCCCTGGGTCCCAGCTGCTTTCCTATCCGGGGACCGGCTGCTTTTCCACCCGGAATGCAGCTGGTTTCCCACCCCGGGACTCGGCTGCTTTCCCGTCCCAGGACCTGGCTGCCTTTTCCACCGAGGACTCACCTGGTTTCCCACCTGGGGACCTGGCTACATTCCCGCCCTGGGAACTGGCTGCCTTTTCCGCCCTAGGATCCAGCTGCCATTTCTGCCTGGGGACCCGGGTGTTTTCCTGTCCTGGGACCAGCTGCTTTTCCTGCCTTGGGTCCCAGCTTCTCCCCCTCACAGGGACCCGACTGCCTTTCCCTCGCGGGATCCGGCTGCCTTTCCTGCCCGGGGACCCCGGATGCCTTTCCCACCCGAGAGACTGAAGCTGCCTTTCCTGCCCAGGGGACTGAGGCTGCCTGTCCCTCTGGACCCAAGGCTGCCTTTCCCACCTGGGGGACTGCAGCTACTTTCCCTCGCCCGGCGAACTGTGACTGCATTCCCTCCTCTTCCTGTGTTCACGAAACACTGAGGTACCTTTCCCATGCCAGGGGAAACCTGCGGCTCCTTTCCCACAACCAGATAACCTGTGGCTGTTTTGCAGAGCATGGGGAACTGGGCGGCTCCGTTCCTGCACCTGGGGAGTCCAGTGGCCACATTCCCACACCTGAGGAGCTCAGCTGCTCCTTTCCAGTGCTCAGATATCTCAAAGGCATACCACCAACCACCTGAAGTGGAATCAAAATGGGCAGACCTTAACGCAGGAATATTACACAGATGAGGAAACCACGCCAAATGACATCAACAATACAACTAAAAGGAAAGAGCAGAGGTAGGCCCAGGAAGACATGACACTATACCCTGATCATACTAGCACAGATTCTAAGGAGAACTTAATGTTAGTCATGCAAGAAACGATGTACCAACATATTGAAAGGGTACAAAGTCAGCTTATTAGCTTTTCCACCAGGCTTAATACAATAGAGGAGAACCAAATGGACATCAGAAAAGATATATCAAAACTAAAGACAAGCCAGCAAACTGAAGGTATCAAAACCAGCTTTCCAAATTAAACAAAGATATCTGCAAATATAAGAATGACTATCAGGAAGAAGTAATGAAATCAAACCTGGAAATGAAATCACATCTCAACAAGATGATAGAAGTAACCGAAAAAGAAGTTGCAGAAAACAAAAACCATATTGAAGTAATAAGAACATCCCTAGAATCGCTTACCAACAGGATTAATCACTGGGAAAACAGAACTTCAGACATGGAAGACAGAACAGAGGAGAATTTGAGAGAAATCAGAACCTTGACAAAATTCAAAAGAGCAAGTGAACAAGACTCAAGGGAAATGGGGGATACCATAAAAAGACCTAATCTCAGTATCATGAGGATCCCAGAAGGAGAAGAAAACCAAACTAGGGGCATAGAAAATATTTTCAACAGAATCATTCAAGAAAATGTCCCATACTTGGCAAGAGATAGTCCTGTACAGCTAAGAGAGATACGGAGGACCCCAAACAAATTGGATCAAAGTAGGAACACCCCAAGACATATCTTAGTTACAATGCCAAACATTGAGGATAAAGAGAGAGTCCTTAGAGCAACAAGAGAAAGGAAACTCACCTATAAAGGAAAACCTATCAAAATCACGTCAGACTTCATAGAAATTTTAAACGGCAGGAGAGCTTAGAACAAAGCGATTCTAGACCTAAGGAAGAAAGGATTCCAACCTAGAATACTCTACCCAGCAAAGTTATACTTCATGAGATATCCCATGCAGACGAAACAAACAACCGACCCCAGGAAAGGAACAGAGAACAAGCAAGGTAACACAAAAGAGATAGCAGCAACAGCTCAGATACCAACCTCCATATACTCTAAAACATGGCAAACCTCACAATTATAACTTTGAATGTTAATGGACTCAATTCTCCTATAAAAAGACACAGGATAGCAGGTTGGATCAGGAAAATGGACCCTTCCAGCTGTTGCCTTCAAGAAACAAACCTTATCGCTAAAGACAGTTACCTACTGAGTGTAAAAGGGCGGAAACCAATTTTCCAGGCATGTGGGAAGATTAAAAAAGCAGGTGTAGCTACTCTAATATCTGACAAAAAAGACTTTAAACCAACAGCAATGAAAAAGGATGATGATGGCCACTTCCTATTCATCAAGGGAACAATACAACAAGAAGACATCACTATACTAAATATTTATGCACCAAATGCAAGGGCCTATCAGTTCATTAAGCATAAATTACTCAAAAGCAAAACAGACATAGATGCCAACAACATCATAGTAGGAGACTTTAACACTCCACTGTCATCCCAAGACAGATCGTACAAACAACAGACAAGCAGGGAAATCAAGCTGCTAAATGGCACAATAGACAAACTAGGGATAACAGACATTTACAGAACATTCCACCCCAAGGACACAGATTACACATTCTTCTCAGCAGCGCATGGAAACTTTTCCAAAATTGACCATGTACTGGGTCATAAATCATCACTCAGCAAATTCAGAAAGATCAGTGTAATCCCCTGCATCATATCAGACCACAATGCATTAAAGCTAGAAATTAACAATGGGAGAGGATCCAAAAATTTCAACAGATACTGGCGACTGAACAACTTGCTCCTGAACAATGAATGGGTCAAACAAGAAATCAGACAGGAAATCCAGAACTTCCTAGAAACAAATGATAATGAGGACACAACCTTTCAGAACTTGTGGGACACAATGAAGGCAGTTCTAAGGGGGAAATTCATTGCACTAAATGCCTCCATAACAAAGACAGAAAGGTCACAAATCAACCAACTATCCTCACACCTAAGGTCATTAGAACAGATGAAAAATCCAACCCTAGGAGCTCGACCCTGACCAAGTCGGCTTCATCCCAGGGATGCAGGTTTGTTTCAACATATGCAAATCGATAAATATAATTCATCACGTTAACAAACTCAATTGTAAAAACCACATGGTCATCTCAATTGATACTGAGAAGGCTTTTGACAAAATTCAACACCACTTCATGTTCAAAACCCTGGAAAGCATAGGCATAGATGGCCTATACCTCACCATGATAAAATCAATTTACACATCTCCTAAAGCACAAATCATCCTCAATGAAGAATGACTCAAGTAGTTCCCGCTTAACTCAGGAACAAGACAGGGTTGTCCACTCTCACCACTGCTCTTTAACATAGTGCTTGAAGTTCTAGCCCCAGCAATAAGACAGGAGAATAGCATAAAAGGGACACAAATTGGAAAGGAAGAAGTCAAACTATCCCTCTTTGCAGAAGACAAACATTTGGAAAAAGACATCAGAGAAACTGTCCCATTCTCTATATCCTCAAACAAAATCAAATACCTGGGAATATCACTAACCAAGGTAGTGAAAGACTTATATAAGGAAAATATTGAAACACTCAAGAGGGAAATAGAGGAGGATGTGACAAGATGGAAAGACATTCCATGCTCATGGATAGGGTGAATCGATATAGTAAAAATGGCAATCCTGCCAAAAGCAATTTACAGATTCAATGCAATGCCAATAAAAATCCCAACCTCCTTCTTCACAGACATTGAAAAAATAATCTCAAAATTTATTTGGAAGGGTAAGAGACCTCAAATAGCTAAAACTATTTTGAGCAAAAAAAAAAAAAATATGTAGGAGGTATCACCATACCTGACTTTAAAACATACTAAAAAGCCATAGTAACTAAAAGAGCATGGTATTGGCAGAAAAACAGACAGTCTGACCAGTGGAATAGACTTGAAGATCCAGCCTTTAATGCAAGTAACTCCATCTTCTTAGTCTTCGACAAGTGTGCCAACAATGTATGCTGGGCCAAAGATAGTGTCTTCAACAAATGGTGCTGGACAAATTGGATAAACATGTGTAAAAAAATGAAAATAGATCCACTCCTTTCACTGTGAACACAGATCAACTCCAAAAGGATCAAAGACCTCAATATCAATCCTGTAACCCTGAACACCCTGGAATAAAAAGTAGGAGGAACCTTACATGAGATAGGAGTAGGGAACAACTTCCTGAGCAAATCTCCAGTAGCGATAAGACAGGAGAACAGTACAAAAGGGATACAAATTGGAAAGGAAGAAGTCAAACTATCCCTCTTTGCAGATGACATGATCTTATACATATCAGATCCAACGAACAGTATCAGCAAACTCCTGAAGGTGATCAATGCTTTCAGCAGAGAGGCAGGATACAAAATTAACACACAAAAATCAGTAGCCTTTCTAAAAACAGAAGACAAACTTTCGGAAAAAGACATCAGAGAAACTGTCCCGTTCTCTATATCCTCAAATAAAATAAAATACCTGGGAATATCACTAACCAAGGTAGTTAAAGACTTATATAAGGAAAATATTAACACACTCAAGAAGGAAATAGAGGAGGATGTGATGAGATGGAAAGACATTCCATGCTCATGGATAGGGAGAATCAATATAGTAAAAATGGCAATCCTGCCAAAAGCAATCTACAGATTCAATGCAATGCCAATAAGAATCCCAACAATAAAAAAAAATCCAAAAATATTTGTTAGAATAAATTATATAACATGTAGTTAGAAAAGAATACCAGACGTAATGTATGAACATTTGTCTTTCATAAATTGTAACTGGTCATACACCTCATAGCATGTATATAATATGCATAAGTTAAGAAAACCACAAAATCTTAGCCTTTCAAATTGCTTTTAACAGGACACATTTATGTATATATGTCTGAAAATCAAGGAAAATATCAGACTGGATCTTTATGTGCCAATATTTAGTACAAAGAATTGCAATGGGCCAGGATGCAACACAGAGAGACACAAAGCTCAAAGAAAGAATTGCTTATTCTGCACCAGGCATGACTGGAACAGATGGACAGAAAAACAGGTGTATGAAAATGAAAGAAGAAAAAAAATCTATTTAAAGTACATATAAATAATGGCAAACACACAGAAGGATTCCAAGCAATTAGAAGAAAATACATGGATTTGACAAGGTAATATCACTGGAGGACAAAAGCGGGAGATATGTGCTGGACATATGTCTCAGTAAGTAGGGAAAGAAAAAGGAAGACTGAAAAAAGTTACAGTATAAAAACTGATAATTTACCAAATATTGTTAAAAATGGGAAAGAAAGAACAGAAGTATTTTATCATAAAGGGAACAAGAAAATCTTGATGATGATACTGATGAGAATAAAATTTATGGAATAACGTCCAAGAAAGTTCAGAAAATAATTTTTGTATATCCATAAAATTTTATTGGCTACACGATAGGAGGTTGGGAAAAATAACAATGAAGGATCCAAGGATAGAAATGTCATTAACAGGAGCAGACAATGCATCAAAAGATAAAGAGAAAAGAAAAATTTGAAGAGATATGGCCATGAGAGAATATCAGAATCTAACAATTGGATTGGATTGGAAGAAAAATAAGAACTCAGAATAATGGAGCAATAGGGAAGATGTGTGTTAAATAGGTTTCCTAGTGCTTGCAGAAAAAAAAATAAGGTTCAATGAAATAACCAAAAGTGATGTAGAAATACCACATGTAACTTTTAGATTAACACATATAAAAATGACCCATTGAGATTGTCCAGAGTATTATGGATATAAAAAGGCCACTATTGTTGTTAGCTCCATGTTGTTGGGATGAACATCCAACCAGACAAAGTTTAGGAGAGGAATGTGTTTATTTCAGTTTACAAATCCTGGGGAAGTTCCATCCATGGCAGAAAAATCTTGATCCCTTTTATAAATCCAAGCACGGAACAAAAACAGCCAGAAAACACCAGAAACAAGCAAGCAGCCAAAGCTCAAAGTTCTCTGTCTACCTTTGGGCTCAAATAAGATCTAACCTCAAGTGACAATCCTGACGCCCATAATTGGTATCTGCCTGCTAGGGGCTGAAGTTAAGAGCTCAATTTTAATAAAACACCAGTCTATGGGCTATAAATTTACACTCTCATACCCATACACCCATATCCAGCATCATCAGTGTCATGGTTTGAATTAGGTACCACCCATAAACTCGTGTGTTTTGGATATTTCTCAGCTGATGGCAATTTTGAAAGAGGAGCCTTTCTGGAGGAGGTGTATTGTTGGGGCAGGCTTAGGAGTATTATAGGCTGCTCACCTTTGCTAGAGTTCAGTTCATTCTCTTGCTGCTAGTTTCCCCCTGCTATAGCTGGAAGTGATGTACATCCTCTGCTCTACCATCTCTCCCCAGGCATCAGGAAGCTTCTCCCCAAGACTGTCAGCCAAAATAAACAGCTTTCCCTCCCGTCAGCTGCTTTTGGTCATGTGCTCTGTGCCAGCAAGTAGATGGTTACTACAATAATCAGAGAGAACAGAGAGATCATGTGTCAAGGGAGAATTTTAGGAATGAGACAAGCATGACTATTCACTAATCTTTCATCACAAATCTGACACATAAACCCTTCAGCTTACCTCCACTTTTTAGCATCTTTCACTTTCCTCATATCACACACCTTCTGGCTTATCTTGCTGTTTAGGAAACACCACTGATGCCTCTTTAACAGCTATGCTTGATCCCTTTATGTTTTTCCTTGTATTTTCATTGCATTTCATTATATTAAACCATGACAAAATGTGATTTTCTGCTTACTCTATTCCAGAAATTTAAAAGTTAATGTATCTAGGAAAAACAATCAGCGTTACTAAATAGCTAGTTTCAACTTTATGACAATAACCTCAAGTGAGTGATCAGATATGCTTCATAACAAGATTACATTATTATAAACAATTTAATCTCTGATGTTCTGAAAATGCTGCTTTCTCTTTTCTCTTGAAAAATAAAAGCCAAGAGGCAAGGATGCCCACATTCCTCATAGTCTACCTGTTCTACCATATGAATCTGCCACAATGTGTCCTAGACAGTATACAACGAGAATCCTGCCTAGCCTTTCCTCCTGAGCTGTAGCCTTGCCTACTTTATGTATATTTTACCCTTGAAGTCATACACGTTTGTACCAGAACAGCATTCATTCTTTCTTACCAGGATATTCCCAGGAACATAGAATGATGCTGTAACACTTTCCCTATTAAGGACCCACATTGAACACGTTCAACACACCAACATGAGCTATCCCACTGGTTAGCTCTGCTTAATGTAAAACCCCTTCATAAACAGTATTCTGTGGCTTCCGCTGCTATTCCCCTTTTCTTTCTAGGGAACACTTATATCTGTTTTTATCATCAACATTACATTGAAACTTTTCCTTAAAAAGTATCATATAGCAAAGGAAAAAAATTAGAATCTACAGCTGACTGTCTCAAACACTTAGCTATAAAATTTGCCTGAATCCTTACCTCTATCTAGTTTTCCTATTATTTTATTCTTGTATGTGGACACCACCCTGAACATACCCTATCTTTTCTGATCTCAGAACCCTATTATTTTATTTTCCTTTGTTGATTCTATATGTCCTTACCCTTTCTGAATTAATTCGAGAGTTCACATTTTCTGTCTTCATTATCCATAATTGCATACATTGTATGAGCAAATCTTATGATGGTACCCACAATTCCTTCCTCCTAGTCCCCAACCCACTGGGAACCCTTTTTGTGGGCCTACTGGATCAGTGCCTGGGGTAGGGGTTTATAAGTAGCACAACAAGTAACCAGGTTTCCCCCCACCCTTTGTGTGTTGTTGCTGAGGGGGACAATGTCTCTGGATATTCTTCCCTATCATGGCTTTTCCAATCTTTCAGCCCCTTCTTCTGCTCAGTTCCCTGAGTCATGGTGGGTGAGTTTTAAATCTGTTTTATTGTTGAAACCATAAGTGTCTCTGGACTTCTGCTTTGAGTTGTGTTGGATATTGTAGTTGTCTGTCTCTTTGACCTCTCCTGGGTTATCTGACTTGCTTTGATGATATGTCTTATTCTTATGACCACACCTTCTCAAGGGTTCCATTTGGGGCATACACAATAGGTATGAACCAGGGTGGTGCATCTCTTGCCAGTTGTGCACCATCATCCTGAGGTTTGTTGGTGGAGTTGGATTGACCACAGCTCTTTCACTGCCATCTGAAAAATACAAACAGAATCTCCATCGGAGAGTGAGATCAGTATAGGTTAAATGAGAAACACGTTGCTAATTTGAGAAGATTCTATTTGGTGCAGCCTTTCTGTAGTTATCTGGGAATGGGGTTTCCCCTTGGAGCCCAGGTTTTTGGTCTCCATAGTCTTTTGTCCTAGATCCCAGTTCCAGTTAAGGGTTCCTTGTCACTGAGCAGATTTCTTAGCCAATTTGAAAGCTGTCGATTACTCCCCTAGGTTTTGGCATTACTATTGCACACATGAGCACTTCTCAACTTGCTGGTCTCTTCCATCTAGCAGTATGTTTAGCATTCTTGTGGCATCTGCCAGAATTGTATATCAGTGGTCTCTGCTTTCTTTAAATATCATTGACCATTTTCCCCTGGCAGCTCATGTAGCGCCTACCAGCACTTCGCATGTTACTATCTGGGATCTGGTAATCATTTTGGATCTCACAGGGTTTCTGTGTTGTGTGGTGACTTTCTGTGCTTACTTTGGCCTGGGTCGGGTATTCAAGAGCTAAGACAGATGCTGGTCTTATTCTGGAGACCTCATGGGTCTCTTTGATCAACAGCTCAGTGTGGGAAGGAACCAATGACTGAGACAGGGGGGTTGCCAGTCCTATCAGCTTTTAATGGGGTTAGGCTTCCTCCCATTTTATTCATGGATTCTTCATGAGCTTACTGTGTGTAAGGATTTTATGGCTTCAATTCATTATTCATTTAGCTTATTGTATAATTCTCCCACCCTCCCATTCCTTCCCCCATTCCTTCCATACCTTTATAAAGTCTTGCATTCCACCTGTCAAGTTTGCCTAGAGTTTAAGCTTAACCTGGTTCTGAACTGCATATGAGAGAGAATATGTGGCTTTTGACTCTTTGTTCTTGTGTGAGTTCACTAAGTATGATCTGCTCCAAGTCTGTCCACTTTTCTTTAAATTTCATTATGTCATTCTTCCTTTAAGCTGAGTAGAATTCCATTGTGTAAATGTACCACAACTTTGATAACCATTTTTCCATTGATGGGCATTTGGGTTGATTCCAATTCTTAGCTATTATGAATTGTGCTACAATAAACATGGTTGAGCAAATGTCTCTATGCTAAGACGTGAAATCTTGAGGGCCTAATAATAATTGAGGGCCTAATAGAGAGATAGCTGTGTTAATTGGTAGTTCTATGTCCATTCAATTCAGGAGTCTTCACACTACTTTCCCTAGTGGTTGTACAAGTTTGCAATCCAACTAGCAGTGAATGTAGGTTCCTTTTTCCCACATCCTCACCAGCATTAATTGTTGTTTATTTTAATGATTGCCATTCTGACTGGAATAATTTTAGCTTTCCATATGCTCAGCCCTCATTGAGTAAATTCATTTTTGTTTGCATTTAATTCGGATGTTATAATATTGATGATGTTATTACTTTTCTTCCACAGATAAATTGATTAAAACACAATTATAGAAGTAATTAATTCAAAGGTAGTATTTGAACCCCAGACCTCTCCTTTTTATAGGAATGTTTCACTTATCAGGTTTGCTGCCCAGGTTCTTTTTACTAAGCAGATCTATTCCTATAGCTTTAAATACCACTTTATGTACTTACACTTTCCTCATAAATTTCCAGTATTTTATCCCCCATAAACTTCAGATATAAATAAGCAAATGCCTTTCAATACATTTTACATTATGTCTAATATACACATTTTATATTATGTCTAATACATTGTGGCGAAATTCCTAAGTGTTTTAGAGACATTAATAGCCACTCGTACAAGTTAGTATCCTAGTCCACAGAACCTGTGACTCTTAGTTCATATAACAAAGGAACTTAGCAGATGGCATTAGGATAAGAGTATTCATGTGAAGAGATCTTCTTTGGTTATCATAGTAAGTTCAGTGTAGAGGCATAGGTTTTTAGAAAATAGATTTAATAGGATAAGTGATAGTGATCAAAGTGAGCTGAAGAAAATGTCAGACCCAAAGAACAGGGATGGGCCATGGAATTTAAAACAGCAAAGAATTTATTCTATCAGCCTACATAAACAATGCACTTCCAAAAAAATCTTCCACTTAGATTGACAGATAGACTGATTTCAAGAGTAGATGATAAAATACATTTTCATTGTTTAAACTACAAGTTTTGGGGGAATATTGAAAAATTGCCACAACCAAAATTAACTTCAGTCAATTAATCCTTCTATAACTTCTCTCATTTAAATTGTTACCTATATTTAATCTAATTGTGCTATGGGTGTCACCACTTGAGGATTAGGGTGATTCATTTCCATCCCTAAGGGACTATTTTCTCTGATGACTTAATACAATTATAGTCCATTAAAAAGCATGAGCTTAGTTTCATAGAATCAAAGGAGCAAGTCTACAATGGGAACCCCATCATACTGAGTGTATATGCCAAAGAAAAGTTATTTTTGAACCCGACTCACAGAACAAAATCAAGAAACAAACAAAAACAGCCTTCAGCAGAAGGTTTGTTCAAGTAGAGCCAGAAAAGGTAATATTAAGAAACAAAACAAACAGGCTTTCAAAGAGTTCTAATCTGCATGAGCAAGAGATTGTCTTATTTGACAGTAGGAACTATCTATAAAGTTTGATCAAGAATAAACAGCCTTCCTTAGGGCTAATAGAAATGGGAGAAAAATTGAGGGCAGATAGGTATCTGTTCTGGATAGAACAGATACAACTTTGTAAGACACTTTTTTACACATCAAAATGGAACACAGGAAAGTTAGGATATCTTCAACACAGTGAAAAGGGTAGAGAAGGAGCCCTGAGAGGGCTTCAAAACATGAAACTCCCCAGATGACACACAGGAACAGCTTCATTATGACAGACATTCTAGAGAGGAAGGTACATTGTATATCATGTTAGCTGTGATCTCACAGATGTATAGCCTCTAACCCAAAGCAAATGTTTATATATTCTGAAGTCTTTCTAGGAATGATAAAGTCAAAACAACCTTCTATTGCTTAGTTTTCCATATGGCTATTATGTTTTCTGATATATAAAACATATACTGGCTTTATTTTCTTTTAAAAACACTTATGTTATTAGAAAATTAAGTAACATGAAAGACTAAAAATATCACTCGCTTTTCATAGATGTGTGCTACTTAGAATCTAATAAGTGAAATATTTTTTATTGTCATTTATTATTTTTGTTCCCTTTAGACGGAGCATTTTATTTCATCACTTCTTAGCCTTTTGACTTAGATAAGGGTAGATAGAGTAATTTCTTAGAATAGAGAGACAGAAGATAATAAAATCTGCCTATGTGTTGTGAACACACATGAATGAGCATACCCAGAGGACAAACACAAGATCAATGGAAAAACAGGCATGTATGCTAACCAACTACATTTTACCATAATGAATAAGGAAGATCTGGATCTTTATCCCTGAAGCTGAATGCTATTTGCATACATACCCTTGATTTTATTTTTGTACTGGTCACCAAGTTGGGCTAAGAAAATTCACATAAGTGAAATACAGACACATAGTCTCTTATCATTGTACAATGACCTGAATAGGCAATAAGATATCAACTGTGTAGCAGCAGAGAATGTGAGTGAACAGACTTCTGAAAGAAATCATGTCCAAACTTTTGACATTGAGACACATTCTCTCTACAAAGTTTACACTGAAAATTAAGTT
Organism: Zapus hudsonius; assembly: GCA_004024765.1. NCBI lineage: Eukaryota > Metazoa > Chordata > Mammalia > Rodentia > Dipodidae > Zapus > Zapus hudsonius. Next base: position 29,069 of record PVHP010008196.1, on the reverse strand, counting down.
ACAGAAAAAGAAAAATGTGGGCTCGACTGATGGCTCAGAAGTAAAGACGCTTGCCTGCAGAACCTAAGGATCCCAGTTCTATTCCCCAGTACCTACGTAAAGCCAGATTCACAAGGTGGTGCGTGTGTCTGGAGTTCATTTGCAGTGGTGGAGCCCTGGTGCACCAATCTTCCTCTGTCTGTCTGTCTGTCTGTCTGTCTGTCTGTCTGTCTGTCTGTCTGTGTCTCTCTCTCTCATAAGTAAATGAAGAAAATAATTTTTAAAAAGAAAGAAAATATAACAAAAATTGTATGCCTTAAATTTATGGTTTTGTTTTGACTGTATTCATAACTAGACTGGGCTGCATGTGGTCTGTTGGTCATCCCTTGGACATGTGTGGCAGAAGGCATGGAGTGAGGTGGATGGTTGAAAGGCTTTCATGAATGGATTAAGTCATAAATGATCTGCCTTCATTGATGAATTAATGAATAGGTTTAAAATAAAAAAATAGACTGTAGGTAGTTATAGCCTGTTAGTGAGTGGGGATCAGCTAGAGGAATTTTGTCATTGGAGACTTGTCCATGGGAGATACAACTCCCCTTGACCCATTGGAGACTCTCTGCTTCCTGACCACCATAAGATTACCAACTTCACTCTGCTCTGTCCTTCTATCAGGATCCTCTGACTCACCTTGGCCCAGAGATAAGGCATGTAGCCAAAACCATGGACTAAAATATTCAGAACTATAATCCAACATCAATGTTCCTCCCTCAAATTGATTTTTATCAAGTATTTTTCATAATGATAAACTTCTAACACAAAACTATATGGGAGAGAACAAAGAGTAATGGGAGATACGTATGGACCCAGGATTAGAACTGGTATCTATATTTCCTTCTTAAACTATTAGTCCTATTTATTATTGCTTGACTCATTGCTGTGAACAAATACCTGAGAAGAAAGAGTTTAGAGAAGGAAGGGTTTATTTCATTTTACAATTCCAGAGAATACAGCCTATCATGATAAGGAAGGCAGGAAGTTAGAAGTGGGAGGCAGGCAGGCTACATCTCATTTGAGGACTCAGGAAGCAGAGGGTAAACAGGAAGTGGGACCAGGTCATGTGGTGTCTGCAGTGAAACACTTCCTCCATTAAAGTTCAGCCTTTGCAAGCAGTTACCATCTGATGACTAAGTGTTCCTACACATGAGCTGAGAGGGACATTTTACATTCAAACCACACCTTCAATTGATTCAAAGTTTGGGAATGTTCCCTCAGGTTCCATAGCCAGTTCACAGCACAACTCAACACCATGGGAAATTTCACACTTTATCCTAATTTATAGACATCCTAGTCTCCCATCAAAGACACAAAAAACTTCTAAGATCCTAATCATCACATTATTTTTTCAAATGTTTTGTTTTAATAACTTATTTGCTGTTTATTTTTCTCTAGCTTTGAATATACTTATAAATTTCAGCATTGCCTCAGGTGTATTTGGAAAAACTGGTGAAAGTGGCCCTAGGGGTGACAACAGAAAATAGCTACTTCCTACAGATTCCAAGAGAGAGTTGACCACACCAGACATTAATGTTAACAAAAGTGGAAGAATGTTGAACAAGTCCAGCATGGACTTCTTCCTCTCATCTATCTTGTGTTTCAGAGATCATCTTCCTAAGTCTTATACTAAATGTGTTGGGTTTACAAACACTTAATATAGCACTGCTAATTTTATGATATTTTGTTTATATTATTTAGGAGGAATATTTGTACCATCAAGCACAGGCCAAATCTCTTATCCTAAATCTATCATTACATAAGTTTATTGTTAGAATCTTAATATCAATAAGAATCAGATATACTATATTGACTATCATACTCAAGAAACTAAACAGAACAACAAGCCATCAACAGGTCATAGAAAAGTACTATTCCTAACCTTTTCTTCATTTTCAACTTGTGCTTCAGAAACCATAGATCATGTTAAAACTGCTTCTGTATTTTTTTTCCAATCAAAGCTTGTGAGTTTCAATTTTCTGTTACACAAAGAAATAAAGATTATGTTTATCTTAGAATTCAAGAAAATGAAAAACAGCTCTTTTGTTCAGTGAAAACCTCATTATTAAATGGAAATTTTAAAATAACCTATTCTGACTCTAAGTGTTTAAAAATATTACCATAATAAGAAAAACAGGTAATAGCATTATTCTTATAGAAAATATACAGTTATGTCACAGTGACTTTTAGTGGAAATATGTGCAGCTGCTGTAAATTATATATCAGTCATCAGAACACAGAGAGAAAATGAGAAAGAGAAAATGATACAAGCCTTAAGTTTGAGAAAGCACACAAACTGCCCTCCCAGTTTGGCTTAGGGAGCTGTCAACTATTTTCTCTCAGAGGAAACTGAAGGGGAAAAATTGAAGCCCTGTGGTATGTGGCTGCACAGCCTTCCAGCTCTAGTCTGCTAATTGTAGTGGTTAAAAAGCCATTCTTTCTTTTCTAGCCCCAAAAGCTGATCATCACTTGTGACCAGAGAGCAACTTGGTTTCAGTTTGTCATCCTCCTTGCCTCCAGTGACTACAAAACACTCAGCTGGAACGTGACTTTGGTTTACAGAGAAATACAAAAGGCCATTCTTAACATCAAGTGTTTCTGAAGTTGAATTTTCACACCCGTCTTTTCTTACACTTTTATTTAATCTAGTTTGTTTTAGATATCATAGAAGAATGGAACACTTGAAAATTTGGTATGTATATATAAAATCTACATCATTGCCAAAAAATGAAATATGGACAGTATTAGAAAAAGTAACATTGCATGATAAATTGTGCCATTTAAATAAACTGAATGTGAAGAAAAATCCCAAGGAAAACAGTTAAATGATTTTTGTATAAGAATGATGATTGCCATTATCAGAGATCATGAATATTTCACATTTGAAGTGAAGCACTTCTAATTTAAGAATCACTTCCCCAATCACTGATGACTTATAATATATAAAATAATATTATATATAGTCATATATATTATAATATAACATATTTGCAGATAAATGAAATAAGCTAAGTAAGTATTTTCAAATCATACCTTTAATTTTCTGAAAATGCTGCAAATGCATGCTTTTGACTTTCTTTTCCCTATTTTCTCATTGTTTCTCTTCTTTTCTTTAGGTGACATGAAACTTATTACTTTTTTTTAGGATTCTGTGACCATTAATTTTTGTCGTTTGATTAGACCAAGTAAGAAAAGCACCTGTTGGTCAGGTCTGTGAGAGTTTTCCAGGAAGGATGAGCTGAGGCATGGGAACCACCACAGAGCCCTTTGTGAAATTCAGAAACACACTCTTTACCCTTCCAATGAACTGCAGACCAGAGGTTCCCCAGGTCTTAAGGGCCAGATTGCGACTGAGGGCACTTCCAGCATCATGGACTGAGCAGCTACCAGGTTTTCAGACTCTACAGCCTACAGACAACAATTTGACTGTCCTGCCTGTATCATCAGATAAGCCTCTTCAGATTATATATACATTCTATCCACTCTCTTCCTTTATAGAACCCTGACTAATACAGATACCCCTCTTGTCTTATATATAATGAATTTTGTTTGCCTTTGCATTATTTTTGTAATTATTGTTAAGGTTAGACACATTGGAGCTTTATTAAATTTTCCTCTTAAGGTTTTATATCTTCAAATGTAGTATGGAAACCTTAATTTCATTTAGTCAGCTACACTATCTCGCCTTTTAAAATGTCATATTCATTTCATCAAAGATGTTTTATTAAATTCATGAGGAAATGTTTATCCTAACCTATTTCTGAAGTTGCTGCTGCTCTTTCTTTATTGCTGATGCAATAATATGTGTATTTTATTATTTCATTTTGGTTCGAGAGACTTTCTTAAGCCAATATTTGAAGAAATCTCTGCTCACAGAAAATTATTTTAAGTCACTTGTGATGGTTCAGTTTATTGTCAACTTGACCTGTTTAATAATCTACAGTAATCTTGGTGAATCTCTGAGTTTGCCTGTAGAAAGGATTGACAAGAGGAGGTCCCTTCTCCAGAGTGAGCCTTCCCCCCTCCAGTGAGTGGGCCTTCCAGAAGGGGACTGGACATAAGGAAACTTGAGGGGAAGGAATCCTCTCTTTATTCCTTCCCCAGCTGCTGGTGCTTGTTCATGACTTGTACTCCAATCCTGCTCTTCTACCCTTCCTGGACACTGGAACCCAATTTCCTTGGCCTCACATCTTTTACTGAGCAGCACCTGCTCCTCAGGGAGACTTCAGACCTTCAGGGCTGGATTGGGACTGCTGAGGCATACAGCCACGTGGACTGAACATCTACTGTCTCCTTCACCCGTAGGCCTGCAGACTGCTATTGTTGGACTGTCATAAACTACCCCAATAAATTCCCCTTTACTATAATTCATTCTATCAACTGTGTTCTTCTAGAGAACCCTGACTAAACATCACTTCTCCTGAGACAACATGTTATTATTTCACCGCTCATTCCAGAGTACAGTTCTAAATGATATAAAATTTATAATATTTGCTTCATAAATGGTATAATAATTTCCTTTTTCTGTGACTGTCATAGTCAGCCACATGCCACTGGGGTGAATCTCAAAACCAGGCACAGTTATGGGAAGAAAGAATTTATTGAAACTATAGATCCAGGGGAAGTTCCATAATGGAGAACGAGGCAGGCCCCTTTTCACAGGTCCAAGCAGAAAGAGAAACCCATCACCAGCAACACACACACACACACACACACACACACACACACACACACACACACACACACAAACACAGAAGCAAAATAGGTAGGAGAGAGAGAGGAGATTTTCTCCCTCATTACACAGCCTTAGGGCAGAATCTTGGAACCCTATCCCAGACTTCTTGGCTTCCTGAGTCTCTGGAATTTCCTTCCTGCATTAGCTCCCCTGAGCTTCTTTACACCCTGCCCCCTACTGAGAGGGCTGCCTTCTTGTGAACATCCTCAGGGTCAAGTTGACAACAAAACCATCACAGTGACCTTCTTGGTTTCAAGAGAAAATCTTTCATCAAGATTGGCATACCTCTTCAGGCGATGTACCTTTCCTCACTGTTTTCATGACTTCTTTTGTTCTTGTTGTTTTTAATTTCAAGCAATTTAGTTATGAATGTACCTTCATGTGAATTTCTCTAGGTTTATTATAAAGCTTTGACTATAGTCATCTCTTTGAATCTCTAAACTTGTTTTTCCTCAATTGGGGAATTATCAGCTACATTTTTGGTACATTTTAGCCACATTTCTCTCCTCTTCTGGCACTGTAAATTACACATATTTTGGCTCTGTAGTTGTTGCTCCTTTGATCTGAAACATTTGTTTTTATTGTAATCTGATGTTTTTTGCTCAGATTGGGTAAATTCTATTAATCAGTCCTCATAACTGCTCAATCTAGACTCTGCCATATGTTTTAATTGTCTTTACAGCTAGATAATTTTTATTATATTATATATTTTCACTTCTATAATTGCCATTTAGTCCTTTTTAAAATTGTATTTGTGATGCTATTTCCCATATATCTATTTACTTGAAGAGAATTTGTTTCCTATTTGGTAACTGGCTTAAAATCCTTAACAGACAATTTTAAAGAAGACATGTGTTGGTGTTGTCATTTCTGACTGCAATTGTCATCTTACTGATTATTAATATGAAGTGTGTTTTTTAATGTACTGTTCAGATATTTTTCTGTTAGGACAACTTGAATCTTATGTAAATGTTCACTCTAGGTCACCCAGCTTGTGGTTTTTAAGCACATGTGGGTAGTGTGGTAAGATGTATATGTGTTTTAGGGATAATTGTGTGCCAATGCAAAGCCCTAGTGGCTGTAGAAGAGCATGGTGTATCCCAGTCCATGATATTTCCACTCAATCATACTTGAACCAGAGTCTTTTGCAGACCCTAGACCTTGCCAGTTTTTATTAATTAAGTAGAAAATATGTTTGTACAAGTCATGTGTTGGTACTATAATTTCCCTTCTCCTTGCCCCCATTACACTGAGGACCCTTCTTAGTAAGATTTCTGGTGTGGTTCATTTGATAGAAGGCTATGATTTGTTAGAGTAGTGGGCAGTTACAAGGGAGGGGCCAGCAATGCCTCTGAATATTCCCCCACCATGGCTCTAGCACTCTTTTGTCCCTCTTCTGCACAGTTCTCCGAGCCATGGTGGGTTAGTTTTAAGCCTGTTTTAGTGTTGAGCTCTTAAAAGTCTCTAAGTATCTACTTTGAAATGTTCTGAGTATCCTCAATGTCTGTCTCCATTACTCTTTTGCAGGTGTCAGGCTTGCTATGGAAGCAGCACTCTTGCTGACCTGGCCACTTCCTCTGTGTTTTCACTTTGGTCCTAGCTGATGTGTCTAGGGTGGTTCATCTGCCAGGGAGTCAGCTATCATTTCTGGTCTTGTTGGCAGAATTGGGTTTTCCAAATTTCTCTCTGCCTTCTGAAAAAATACAAACAGATTCTCCAACAGAGTGTGAGATCTGCATAGGTTAAATGGAACAAGTATTGTTAATTTCTTGGTACTGTATTGGGTGTAGCCTCTTGGTGGGCCCATGGTTAGTGGGAGCTTCCCTTCGGAATTCAGACTTTTGGTCTCCATAGAAATTTAGCTTAGAGCCCATTCCCAGCTAAGGGATCCTTTTAATCAAGGAGCCATTGGTTACCCGCCTAGGTTGAATGCCTCTCTTGCACAGTTGGGGATTTCTTGCTAAGCTGGTGGCTGTCATATAGCAGTGTCCCCTGCTTTCTCTCAACATCATTGGCCAATTTTCCCTGTCAGCTCATATAGTACACTCCAGCACTATTTGGTCTAACCATCTGGGAACTGGCATCTTTCTAGATTACAGCTAGGTCTCTTGGTGTGGTGTTACATGATGGTAGCTTGTAGTGTCTTCAGCAATAAGGTCTTTTCTATTACCTCAGGTGGATAATCAAGTGTTTTGACAGAAGCCTGTCTTGTTTTGGGGACTTCATTAGTCTCCCCCATAAATAGTTCAATATGGTTAGCAGCCAGTTTCTGGCACTGGGAGTTATAAGCCAGAGCTAGCTGTATTAGGGTTAGGCTTCATGCTACCCTCTTTTAGGGCCCATTTTACCAAAGGATACACCCATATTCTTCTGGAGAGTTTTCTTTTAGCCTACTGTCAAGAGTGAGTAGAACTTGTTAATGTGGATCTTGGGGATTAAACTTGACATAATAAATATTGTGATTCATCTTTGGCCTGAATTTATTACTTATAGGTCCAGTCATTTGAATTTTTTATCTTTTCCTTGCCTTTATCACTGAATCAAGCCCCACACAGAGTATAATATACTAATCCTATAATAAATATCACCATTTTCAAAGTTGTAAGCAAATGGCTTTTATAATTAAAATATATGTAATAATATATATTTGTAAATTTTTGTGTATACATTCTTATTAAAAACAATTTTGGAAAAGAAGAAATTTTGGAATACTGAATGATGCATTTTTATAAATGTATTCTGGCAGAGCAGAGGGAATAGCAATCCCAATCACGATATGACCAATATATAAAAATAAATAAATGGAATCTATTCTGCATTACCTTGCACTTTGTAATATATTAAAAATAGAATAATTTTGTTAATTTGCACTAAGATTTTACTGAAAGATCAAAGTATTGTGTTAGTTACTTTATTTATTGCTGGGCAAAATAGCCATGAGCAACTTAAGGAAGGAAAGGTTTATTCTGACTTACAGCTGGAAGAAAATACATTCCAACATGGTGGGGGAATCATGACAGTAGGAGCATCTGGTCGCATTGAAGTCAGAGTCAGGAAGTGGAGGGTGAGCAAGAAGTGGTCTGTTTATATATCCTGAATGTTATAAAACCCGAGTCACCCGGCTCTACCATCTCCCACTTCCTCCTACAAGGCTCTACTTTCTAAGTTCCATAACCTTCCAAACAGCACACCAGCTGGGGAGCAAGGGTTCATTTGAGCCTATGGTGGATATTTCACATTCAAACAATAACTACATAGTATAGCTTTAATCAGTTATGATGCTAGAAATACATGAGAAAGTTATACACAAGTTTTATTCAGAAAAATTAATAACTTATCATAATAAAATATTTCAAATATTAAAGAGAAAATGTCTTGGAAATGAGAAACTTATGAGGAACTAGAATTACTGATTTCTTCCAATCTTTCATCTCCTTTCAAGCAAAAGAGGGACAAGGCTGTTTCTGCAGTGTTCAAGAGAGAGTGGCCCAACTCAGGGACAAAATCAAAACAGAAACTGATCTTAGTACAATATCAATACAGTAGAATAAATAGAAAATAAGAGATCATCAATACTAAAAGGCAAATTGTAAGTTTTAGGTTACACATAATGAAGCTATTTGATCAAATGTCTTCTAATGTGCTTTCACCCTTGAGCTTTAAGGATTTCTCTGAAGGAGAGAGAACATAGGGTTTATCTTTGCGGTCAAAGCATAAAAAAAAATGCAACCAAAGAGGGCTATTTCTGTTCAGGTCTTTGACAGAACCACAGACACCGGTAATAAATGCAAATTCCAAAACAGAGACAAACCACCCAAGCATGAGACTCTGCCAAAGTCACACCCTTCTCCATGTGATAAACTATTTTAAGTAAGGTAGGTTTTTAAAACAGCATCTAATTTAAACCCATTTTATTCCATTGAAATACTTCCTTCCCTAATGATGCATTTATCTTTCTCCCGCTACTTAAAGTCAATTATAGCATAGACTTAAATTTTAATAACAGGAAACACAGTTCTATGGAAGCTTTCTAATTTTAAATTTTCATGTGAAAAAAAGTAAAAGAAAGATAGTTTTGTGAAAAATTAATTTGGAGCATAGTTTTTATTGAAATTGCACTAATCAAAGGAATTATATTTAATTAATTTTATTATTTTCAATTTTTTCAGAAGACATTGATTTTGTAAAACCCATATAATATCTTCAGAACAATTATGCTATCATTAATATGATAACAAAGAAAATAAAGACATTACATATTTGTGGAAGAGACTATGTAAATTCTATTTATCCATTTATGTAAAATTTTAATAAAATACTTATATTTGGTAATGCTTATATATGGTAATCAAGCTGGGCATGGTGTATATATTTTGAATCACATAACTTGGGAGGCAGAGGTAGGAGAATAGCCATGAGTTCAAGGCCATCCTGAGAATACATGGTGAATTTCAGGTCAGCCTTGGCTAGAGGTGATCAAAGAAAACAACAACAAAAAAACCCCTTATATCAGAATTAATTTTTAAAATTTTAAAGGTTTTTTGTTATCACATATTAAATATATAGTGTTCAAGTTCAGTTGATTTTTTATATACATAAAGCTAATACTCATTAAGTCCATTTTTCCTTTACACACCTTCCTTACTTTCTATCCTTTAGTAATCATCATTATGAACCCAGAGGAAAATCCTAACAGACTCAATCATTGCTCTTCCAAATTGGATTTGTGAGAACTGAGTTAAACAGTCTAAATTTTATACAAAGATAACCTCAAGTTATATTTGGATTGCAATATCATATATTGAATAACATTTAAAATGAAATATTCTTCTTATTCTAAAAAATAGGGTGGGTAGAGACCCAGAAGGTAAAGGTACTTAATGCAATGACTACTGTCCTGGATTCAGTTCGCCAGTACCTCCATAGAGCCAAATACACAAAGTGGCACATGCATCAGGAGTCTGTTTGCAGGAGCAAGGGACCCTAGTGTGTCATACTCAATCTCTCTGTCTCTCTCAAATTAATAATTAGAAATATTTTAAATGAGAAATATGTATTTAATTACTTTAAAAGTCTGTCACCTTAAACAAAAACCTAAAAATTGTCTTATTTTCAAAGAATGTCTTAATGTCCTTTAAAAGATCATAACATTATCTGCATTGATTTAGTCAAAATAAACTATTTCTAAAATGTCATTTGTATGAAGAAAAGCAGACTGCAACTTATAGGTAACTTAATGTCTAGAAATGTTATTTACAGATAGTACATATTTACAGAAAAATTTCAGAAATGTGTATCCAAAATGAAAGAGAAAGAGAGAGGAAGGACCCCAGTGGGTAGGGGACAGATAGGAGGGAAACGGGGACACATTCACAAGATTTGCTCATACAATGTATATTCTTATTCATAATAAAGATATAAAATGTAAGGGAGGAAGTGGGAGGGAGGGATGGAAGTAGAATAGAAGGAAGGAAGGAAGGAAGGAAGGAAGGAAGGAAGGAAGGAAGGAAGGAAGGAAGGAAGGAAGGAAGGAAGGAAGGAAGGAAGGAAGGAAGGAAGGAAGGAGTTTGTTTACAAGGTGGAATCTGAAGCATGGCTACATGAAGTGCAGGGTCTGGTGGAGAGAGCTCCTTGCTGAGTGTGTCCTTCCCACCAGGGAGATGTGCTCTGCTGCAGTTGTAGTGGGCAGGAAGGGACTCACATTTCCCTCTTGGGCGCTTAGTTTCCTGCTTCAGACATTTTGATGTCTGTATGATTTTTAACTTTTCTCTGTTGTCACCAAGATGTAAAACTTGGTTCAGTCATCTCTTCAAAAAGTTTACCTGTATAGAAATTACTTGAATGTTGGATAATTCTGTGTGGTGTCTTGGGGAGAGAATAGCAGGCACTTGGTGGAGAAGCTGTGACACTTGTGTCTTCTCTCTGGTCACAGAACTGAGATGCAACTTCATGTATCTTCTGTCAATAACCTTGTCATGGAATTGATTTAAAAGGTAAATAATTCCATCTATAAAAGGACTTCAACAGAAACACTTTCTCCTTAGAACAGAATTTCCTCTCAAGTTTGATAATCTCTTCTTTGGCTTTTTCATTTTTTGTGTGAAATAGACAGGGCCTAGACATATACCTGCAAAATGGCAGTTTCTCTGCAGTTAATGGTTAATAGAATGTCTGGCCTATTTACTTTATAATAAGGACATGAGACATTTTTTCAAATATCACTTTAATTTTCCTTGTACATGAAAAGAGACTATGCCCACTTGGGTAGATCACTTCCTAATGTTTGTCTTCATTGTAATTAAGTGAGCCTGGTCCTCTCACCTGTCCATGCAACCAAGTGATCTGTGACTCTGTGAACTACACTTTCTGCTTCTCACCTTGTCTTTTCTGCACTTACTCCCTTCCACTCTCGTCTCTTCCCCTTTATCCTCCATCTTCCACCTTTCTTTTCTTTTCTTGTCTTTCTTTCTTTCTCCTTCAATCTCTCTCTTTCTCTACTTCATCCCACTCATCTATGTCTCTGTCAGCATCTCTATTGCTCTCTCCTCTTAAGTTCAAGGACATTCTTATGGGAGAGAAATCTCTGCGCCAAGGAGGATGTGGATGTGATAGACTGAGTCATATGTGCAACAATCTCAGATACTGATAGGATGCTCATAATGGTCCCAACCTTGCTGCTTGCCTCTTTTTTCCTGAAGCTACCATGTTTTTCTCACCTTCACTTCCCTCAAGAAGAAACCTTGCTTGTATTTTTCACTGAACTACCCCACCAGTTTTCAGGTAGTTTAGGATGAACTCCGCAGGGAGTACTTTACCATACCTTCTTGTATATTTACAATCAAATATCTGGATATTAGTCTTCTCTCATTTTCTCAGCATGAATAATTATTAACATTGGCATTGATATAGAAACCATTGCCATGTCACATGACACTCTTCTTTATCTGAAGAGAAAGTTTTCTTGGGAGGATGGTCAGCAAGATGGGCAGGAACAAAAGAAAATCTTCCTCTTTAGTTGTTTAGGAATGTGGTAGAAGGGGGAAGAGAAGAATCTGCTGGTTTAAAGGATGGTAAGAAAGATAAGGCCTAGGATTCTTTTAGTAGGTGTACACATTATGCTATCTGGCAACAAGTCACATATTTGTTTAAAGAAAGAGATAGGTTCTGTGTGAGAGATTTTGATGTCAACAGATAAGAAGCTTGTTTCTTCAATGCCTGCCCATTCTGGAATAAACTGGTATCAGACAGTCTTGGCATGGATTCTGGATGCTCACACCTTGTCTATCTTTTTTTTTTTAAATTTAAGAAATACATGCTTCACCTTGCCCTGTCTAGCTGTTTTTATCTTTAGTCTGGTACAAGGTTTTAGTTTCTGGAAACATGTTATAACCTATCTTTTTTATCTTTTTGTCTTTTCTAGAATTGGATTTTATTTACTTGTTTTCCAATGTAGATTTTCTGAAAAGAACACATGGGTGAGTTACAATTGTGGCCACAAGAATAGGTAAACACAACCATTAATCCAAGGATATTCTTTGTTTTTGTTTGTGATCTTTATATGTCACCCTTTAGGAGGTATAATTTCTCTCTCTCTCTCTCTCTCTCTCTCTCTCTCTCTCTCTCTTATATCTGGCATAAACAACTGGAATTAAAAGAAAATGAGATTACAGAAAAGAGAAAGGATGTTGGGAGCCACCATTCACGGATCATTTATAAAGGTAATGATGAGAGGTAGAGAAGTGTCTATATTTTAAAACTGTAATAAGACTTGTTGGCAAGTGTTTTCTATTACCATAAAATTCTATTATGCTGCATAGCAGATAGAATTTGATTTTTGCTCCCTGAAAATAACTGCTTGACATCTAAGTCTGTACTTTAAAACGTGTTTTACCACTTGGCTTCAGGATGGTTGTTTTATAATCCAATATAAACGTAACAATCTGAATGAGAACCTGTAGGGCTCTGACAATTTTAGATACAAGACTCATAAGGATATTATATCACCAATATTAATGTAGTAACTCTTTTAGTATTGAAGGTAACAAATCTGTTGTAATAGAAAAAAGTATAAGGCCTCTCACTTTTGTTTGCCAAGCAGCATTTCATGAGATTTCTTGCCTATGCTATTACCCATACCATGCAGGATATGTTAGTTTATAATGGAAAAAATGTACAGCAAATCTACAATTACCAGATTGCCTATATAACTAACTCCAGTGTGGATTTCTGTCCGGCCGCTCACACATCTTCTAACTCTATTGAGCTGCAGCAGAAGCAGGCATTCTGTACATACTTTGCTCACATGGACTCGGTTGTAAATAACCATCTCCAGCATTCCTCAGTCCTGCCCTTTCCTCCTCTGCCCATGCTGGATGCTGTAGCTGACTCCATCATGACAAATGCTGCCGAAACAAAGCAGCAACTCACACCCGAAGCACAGTTTTTAGAAAATATGAGAGCTCAGAAATAGCAACTGGGAAGTAATAAAAGTCTGAAAAATTAAAGTATTGAATCGGGTATCCATTCAAAGATGGGCCCTACTTCGCCATGTGCTATCTAAATACAAATAATATACACTCTACACAAATACTCTGCCAACTGGTTCAGCAAGAGGAAATCTATCTACCTTTGATAATGCCTCAAACCTTATACTTCCCTTTGATGTCATGACAATCACAGAGAGGTGTTGGTATTGCTTAAGGATGGCACGGAGGACAAGGGGTTAAAAGGGTGTTGAAGAAGGTCAGAAACCCCAGTGGCTAGGCGTTTCCCTATCTCCGCCCTCAACTCTGAGACTCCCAACCCCCCAAAAGCATGCCACATAGACCCAGGTTCGCACCCCAGCTGTGCCTAGAAGGTGTCAGTGTCGCTACCACCACCATCTAATACGTGCCCAAACTCACTTCCACATGCAAAGCAGGAATTCACAGGTTGCTGATTTCTGCCAATCTCCATTGTCCATTTCTTTCCCTCCCTCCTCCTCAATTCCTATTTAAACCCAAGACACTGTTACAATAAAGTTTGGGTTTTGGTGACTGGTGATTGGGACTTCTTGCCATGGATGCTTTTTCTCCCTGGACTGCGCCATCCACTTGGGGAACCTTGTTTCCCCTAGGAAGCCATGCTTCCAGAGCTGAACACACAGAGCTGTGACACTTCCGCCCCCCGCCACCCCTGCTGCAGCCATTGAACCCACCGCCGCTGCTACCGCCATGGCCACCCCAGTCATCTCTGTGCCCCGATATGGAGCGGGCTGGCGCCCCTGTGTTAGCCAGCCAACAGCACACCTGGCCTGGGAATCAGCACCTCTTCCGGGAAAAGTCCAGCCAGACCCCGGACCAGCTCCATTTTCTTTTTTTATTAAAACAACAGAGAGGTATCTATTTAAAGGGATACATAAATCTTCCAGATATTTCTCAGGCATTACACTCCCTCCCAAAAATTGTTCAGGTTGTTAGAGCAGTGTGCCATGTTGCAAGTTAGAAATTAAGGCTGTTCACACATGAGAAAGCAATGTACATGTTGTAGTCAGCTTTCTAGTTGCTGCCCAGAAAGAACCCAAACAAAAGCGGCTTGTGAAGGAATGGGTTTATTTGGCTTATGGACTCGAGGGGAGACTCCATCCTGGCAGGGAAAACGATGGCATGAGCAGAGATGGACATCACCTCTGCCACAGCACTGCAAACAGCAGGAAAGTGTGCCAAATACTGGCAAGGGGGAGCTGGCTTATAACCCCCAAAAGCCCACCCCAACAACACAGCTCTAGTGAGGTTCTAATTCCTGAATTGCCATCAGCTGAGGATGGATCTATCAGAACACATTCATTTGTTTGTGGGGGACACCTGGATCAAACCATGATAGCACACAATAGGAAAAGTGGATGTAGTGTCTGGTACACTAGCATTAGTTCACCAATCTGAGTTTCAGATAAGAATTATAAACTAACTTGAGTTACTTGATCACAGACTTCTTGCAAGTGCCTCATTTCTTTCACCTTGATTTTCATTCTACATGCGAAAAAAATGAGTCGCATAATTTAAAATTGTCTCCAATGGCTAGTAATGGATTCAGATCACTGAAGGTGTTCATTCTTACCACCACTATCTATCCTTTGTGCTGTATCATTCCTCAACTCCCCAGGCCAGAGTGCCAGCTCCTAGTTATTGGCCTAATTACATCATTACTTATTATGTATATGGCTTGCTTTCTAAATTTTTAGTCTTTTTTGTGATAAAGTGTTGCTATGTTGCCCAGGCTAGACTCTAACTCAAGATGCTTCTGTGTACCCTGCTGAGTACTGAAATCACAGCATGCACCACCATGTCCAGCTATGTTCTTACAATAACTTTGTTTTAAGGAAAATGTGAGGGTTTCTGCACATGCTTGTGTGTGGTGTGCGCATGCATGTTTGTGTATGTGTGGGCGCATGTGTGCTTGTGTGTACACAGGGAGGCCAATGGTTGATGTTGGGTGTCTTCCTCAATTGCTCTCTGCCTTATTCTTTGAGACAGTCTCTCACTGGACCTAGAGCTCAAAAGTTCAGCTACACTAGGTCACTAGTAAGCCTCATGATTCTTCTCTCTTCCTCCCAGCACTGGGATTACAATCACGCAGCACCATGCCCCACAATTTTATGTGGGTGCTGGGATCTGAACTCAAGTCTTCATGCTTGTGTGGAAACCATTGTACCCAATGAACCATCTCCCCATTCATGCAATTTATTTTCAGTTCTTTGTAATGAAGGAATTATTTTTAAGAGTTTAGTTTTAGAAGGAAGAAGAGGAATATATTAAAATCACAAACACACACACTCAAACTCACACACACACACACACACACAGGGAGGCAGATATATAAAAAGTTGATTAGGATCCTGCTCTTAGGAACTATGTTAGTTTTCCATCACTGGCACTTGTCAATCCAATTAAGTGGATAATCAAGATTAGCTATTATACTAACCATAGAAAGGTGCTCTGGGAGAGAACCCCAAGGTCATCTGAGAAATGAAATGCATCCTTTCCAGGTATGATCTAATTCAAGGACACAGATAGGCCAAGCTGAGTCTTCCCAGAATTCTCTCACAAAAGCAGAAGTTATGCCTAAATCTGGGAGTGATTTTTTTTAAAAGAAAAATAATAAAAAGTACATTTTGATCCTTCTCTGAGGCTTAAGTTGCCTTGTGGGATGGCTGGTCCTCTTCCAGGTTACTCCTTTTTTGTCTGCACGGTGGGTAAACACTCTGTGCCACTTTTGGCAAATTCCCTAAGGATCAAAATAGCCAATCAAAATAGCTGATAGTCAATCAATGGCACATTTAAAAGGATGTTGCTATCTTTTTAAAGATACCATTTGATAATTTAATGTTATATTTTCTGGTTATTTCACTAAGTTTCTATCTTGACAAGTCCTGATTCAAGTGAGTCAGACTCCATTTAAAGCCGAATGTCCCAGCCTCCCCATACTCAGGACTGATTGTCTACCACATGCCACTTATACAATGGATCTTTCTCTCACATGTGTGCACACACACACACACAAACACACAAACACAAATATACACACATACACATTTATTATACATCCTGTGCTTGTTTATACATAGAATATTGATCAATACAGACTCTAAATTTAATAAATCCAAATTAGGTTATATGATATCCTTTTTTGAATGATAAATATTTTTAAAACTTTTGTTCTTTCTCAGTAAAAAAGAAATACCTAACAAAGTACCATACCATAGTAAAAAAGAAAGCCTATAAAAAGGACACATACATTCAAAAAGAAAAAGAAAAGACAAACAAAAAACAAATAATCTCAGTTCACCATTCCCAAGTTTAAGTAACATGCCCATATATGATCAACAATCACAGAAATGCAACCTGGGATGCAATAATTGACATGGGTCTTATCATCAACAAGTTACGGGAAGAAAGGATTTATGGAAGCTATAGATCTAGGGGAAGTTCCATAATGGTGGAAGAGGTTGGCCCCTTTTCACAGGTCCAAACAGAGAGAGAAACCTATCACCATCACCACACACATAACAACAAAACAGGAAAGGGATGAAGGGAGAGAAATTTCCTTCCCCTTTATATACCCTTAGGGTTGGGCCTTGCAACCTTATCCAAGACTTGTTGGCTTCCTGAGTCTCTGGAATTTCCTTCCTCCACAGTCCTCCTAAGAAGGGATGTTCATTTCAAGCTTCCTAGAGCTTCTTTACATCTTGCCCCTTACTGAGAGGCTGCCTTCCTGTGAACATCCTGAGAGACTAACCAAGATTACTAAGAAAGCCAAGTTTACAACAAAACTTCACACAGGCCACTAAAGGCTCACTTTTGGATTGTGTACAGGGATGTCATTAGTAATGTGAGACTTCGTTAAGAATGAGAGAGAAAAATGTGTTAGTTAGCATACTTAATCAACAAACAACAGAAAACAACTTCTCTAATTTCTATTGAAAATATATATTGAAAACCAAAGAAGTACAATTTTGACAAGAAACAATACCACCAACAAAACAAAACAAATGAAACAAAACAAAACAAAACTAATTAACTAACAAAACACACCCAAAGCAAATAACACCCTGGAATGGACTGTCTGACAATCTAGGGAATAAACTAGGCATAGTTGGAAAGTAGCCATCCTGTGAACAGTTGACAGTGGTTAAACCCTAGTTTCAATAACAAAGAAAAGCGACTTTGGTAACAAGGAAGTGAGGGTGTGGAGGCTTTTCCAGAGAACTCTTCCCACATAGGGTTCCTCCTGCTATGAATGCAACTTTATGGGGTCCAAACCACATCTTAAGACAAATAGAAATCTTAGAAATCTGCATTGTATTTTCAGTAACACATAATTTAAGAGACATAAAAATGAACTTCAAGGGAAGGGTATTGCCAAGAACTGCTCTTTTGCTCTTTTCTGGGCTCTTGACAAAAATAGTGGTAAAAAGCTATTTGGAAAAAGATTACTGTGGAATTAAATTTAGGCAACTCTAGAGGCCAAGGTTCTTTCCTACACAGCTCACTCTTACATCAGGTGTCAAAGGACACACTCTAGACTTGCCTTGAAAAATATTTCTACATTAAGGGGGAAGTCTTTGGATCAGATAAATGCACTTTTCTATGACATAAAAATTTGCTTGAGGTCATAATCTAAAGCGGATTGACAGGCTGGGCACCTGTGTGCAACCTTCTTGCAACCTGCTTCCTGAGGAAGCACTGTCAGCCATAACCTAATTACGGAAGTCTGCAGAGAGCCAGATCTAGCCCACATGAGCTGAGAGATGGCATTAGACTTTATACTCTTATCATGGTGTGTTATTTTAACTTTATACTTTCTTTATTGAATGTCAAATTTCAATATAACTAGCTAGTTTTTTTTTTCAGATCTATTCTCTTCCTGTGCTTTATTTATTTATTGTTTTCTCAAAGAACAGAGGGTTTGTTTTAGATTATTTTAGTGCATTTCTTTACTCCCATGTCTTTTAATCCCACATTTAACTAAACCTTTCTTAACTCCATCCTTTGTCTTTATTGTTCTTCTATTCAATTACATTTTACTCATTCTACATTTTCTCTGCGGCACTAATCCTACTTTGTCTATTTCCTTTCTATTCCTACAGTTAAAAAAAAATCTGTGATTGTGGCTAAAATCTATAATCAATTTGATAAGATTGGATAGCAAATAAGAGACAAAATTCCTGTGTGGGTTTGTGAAGTTAATTCCAGGAAGGGTTGATGGAGGAAGGAAGACCTTCCCCAAGAGTGGGTGACCCTTCTGGTAGAGGCCTATTGAAAATGAAACTCCAAGAGAATGGCTGGCTCCCTGGGCTGCTTGCTGGTGCCTGCGTCTACCTGGTTTCTGCTACCCATTGTGGAAGCTAGAAAACAATTCCATCAGCATTCCTTCATGAACTGAAGATCAAAGACTTTCTAGGAATCCTTCAGTGCCAGATTGGGACAGCAGAGGTATCTAGCCTTGTGGACTAATAAACTGCTGGGTGCTTCTACTCTCTAGATTTAATTCAGCTTCATAGACTGAAGAGCTACTGTGTTTTCCAACTCTCCAGCCTGCAGACAGTTATTCTTAGACTGGACGGGCTGTATCCTGAAAGATAATGTATTGAATCACTTTAAATTGTGTATCTCTGTCAGATATGTTCAACACTAATACAGAAAATAATACAGATTAGGATATACTTACTAAATTTGGTCCTTTACTCCAATCCTATTTAGGTGATGAAGTTGCAATTGATTAAAAATGGTGATTAAGGTATTTTTAGTGGGCCTATCTATGGGTCACGATTTCTTCAACAGATAATATTTTACTTAATAAAGAGTGTGATCTTAGCCCAAGGACTGAAGGTTAATTACTGAGTTATACCCAAAGACCAGTGGGAAGCAATGTGTCAATAACAAGAGTATTCACAGTAGTCATGCTTGAGAATCAGACCAGATATATATCAACAGATGACTGGATAAAGGAAATGTTGGATGTGTACACAACAGAGTTCTAATCAGGCACAAAAAAGAATGAAATGATGTCATTTGCTGCATAAATGGATGGACGAGATTTTCAATTTAAGTGAAATTAGTCAGATTGGGCTGGGGAGATGGCTCAGTGATTAACAGGCTTGCCTGTAAAGCCTAATAACCTGGGTTCAGTTCCCAAGTACCTAGGTAAAGACAGATGCCCTAAGTGGCACATGTGTTCAGAGTTCAGAGGACCCGGCATGCCAATATTCTCTCTCTCTCTCTCTCTCTCTCTCTCTCTCTCTCTCTCTCTCTCTCTCTCTCTCTCTCTCTTCTCTTTCTTCTTATAAATAAAATATGTTTATAAAAAGTTAGTTACAAAAACAGATATTACATTTTTTATCTGTGAAGCTAAGATACTGTATTGGTACATAAACCACCTATCATTCATCTATCTATCATCTTTCTAGCTATAATCTATCATCTATGAATTTGTCTAACCACTGCATCCTTATTCTTGACTAAAATCAGAAGGGAGAATAGAGAAAGAAAGTACACTAGTGGAATGTTGCAGGGTAACAGGAGAGAGAAAATTGGGTGGAAAATTTTTATAAAGGCATGATCTACTTGAAAGAAATTGTTCTGTCTTTTTGAAATTCAACACAAAGTACAATGCCTATAAACAAATAAGTAGAAAGGCCATGAGAAGTGTCACAGTACTTTGTATCTATATAACCAGTTCTAGAAATGGAAAGGAGCCACACTGAAAGAGAACCAAACATCTAAGAATCTGCTTAGGATGGTCACATCAATGGACAATGGACACCTGCTGCCAAAACACAGGACTCCAGTGCTCGGTAGCCATTGTTCACACAGTATCCTCTTCCTGACAGAAGGCTGTGTCTGTGGAAAGGCACAGTATCTGCCTGCAATGTTTATACTTGAAGGCCAGCTTTTATGTGAACAATTTCCTGGATTTCTGAGAAATATTCAGATATGGCATAGTGTTTTTTTCTTTTTAATGATGCAAAGCAAAAATAATCACAAATTTCTCCATTGTTGCACAATATTTGTCATAGACATTTGTTTTTCAACATACATAAAAGTCGGTTTTTCACTTGCCTATTAAGTGCATTAGATATCAAATACATTTTCCTTCAGGCCTTGCTCCTTGCAATGAGAATGGCTAAATTATCCATAGTAAATGTATATATACATTGCTTAACATTAGTCACATTGCAAATTCATATGTTTAAGATATATGATATACTTGAAATAAATTATCTTTATGAAACCCAACATTTTACACATATGAAAATATGCTGGACCAGAAAGGATAGTGTTCACACAGGGTGTCCTTGTCGATGGGCTCTAGACTGGACTTTTCCTCCAGCAGCGCTTTAGGAGTTCTTCCTGTATTCACGTGATGTCAGGATTCTCAATTTCACCTAGAACCACCTTCAGGATGAGTGCATGAGGTAGAGATGATGCTTATAAACTGATTTTAATGTAACCGCCAGCTCTCTGACTGGTGGAGAGACAAGTTTAGGCACAGGACAAGACAAACCGATAGCTTGGGTGTGTCTTCTCCAGAGTCATACTTAAGTTTCTTACAACAGTCATATTGTAAATGTGGCTGTTGTAATTTTTGTGGTGTCTGAAGCTACATGTGGAAGAGCTGCTAAGAAACTTAAATAAGACCCCGAGGTGGCTCCTGAGGGTACTGAATGGGATTCCAGCTGCTAAGGTAAAGTCCTTGGTCAAAGGGTTATAAAGAAAGCCAAGATGTTTTTGTTATGAACAAAAAAGTTTATAGCTAGTTTGTGGATTTCCAGACAATTGCAGGTATAATCTAGAAGGGAGTTAGGCCACACATGCTCAGGTATTAAGGTTGGCTAATGGCTACTTTAGCCTTCTTATTTGAAAATATCTCTACATGAAAGGAATAGTTTTTCTTTGTAAGCAACCTTGACAACAAATATTAATTGTTCAGAGACATTCTGCTAGAGAGAGACTTCAGCTAAACTTCATAGTGGGGGACTCCTTTCCTTTTCTCTGTCCCCTTAACTATTTCTGTCTTTCTATCCTATCCCTTAGATATTAGTATGTGCTCATTTACCAGGGTTGGGGGAGCTTATTTTCTGCCTCTCATAACATAACTAGCTACATAAAGATATAAATGTGTAGATAATGTAAATATAGATATATGTCCTTTCTTGTTTGGGACATAAAAACTGCCATACAAAAGTGATTATTAATGATTTAAACTCAATTGAATATCATGTCTTAAATAAATTACTCCTGAATTTAGAAATTGATAATTATAGATTTTTTTAAAGCTTTCACTAAAGTGTGTTTTCATTTTAGGATCCTGGATATACTTCCGATAGGATATGGCTCATTATATCCAGACTCATTGCAACTCAGTGTTGCAAAAAATAAATAAATAAATAAAATATTGACCCAGGTTCTCAATTGCAGACAATGAACTTGTAAATGTGCCAGTGAGGAATGTTAGAAGGAACACCACTGAAAGTTACAGTTACACAGACAAAACAAATGTGGATGATTTATTATGCACGTGAACATGTTGGTATAGTAATTTATCTGTTGATAAAACTCTAGAAGAAATGATATTTGAATATCCAGGGACATCTATAGCTGGTTGTCTTGTCTTGATTGGATGATTTTGGGTTCTTGGAATGTGATTCAAAGAATTGAAATACATAAATAATAAAGAAACAAGAAAGTTACCAGAGAGCAAAGCAGAAAAACAGGCTAGGTATACTTTAAAGGAACAGAAGACTCCTTGTGTTAGAGTACTCAAGCGATTCTGATAGCACTAAGGGCTTCTGTTTATAGGGTCCAGAAAGAGGAGGAGTTGGTTGCTAGGGGCGGGGTTTTTGCTTTTGGGCTTGATGGATGGGCTTGCTTTGTGGAAGCCTTTGTGCCCCACATGTGTTCATCCCATAATCTGAATCAGATGCAGACCCAGGTGTGCATCGGCATAAGGTATTAAATAAGGGATTTTTCCTGAAGCTCATTTACAGGACATAGTTTGCTTTAAACCATGCAACCAAAAACTAGCCCAAGCTAGTTCCAGGATATGTTTCTGGATATGTTTAAATGGAAATTAACAACAAAAACAAGTTACTATGGTATTGCTAGAGAGCCATAGGTAGGAATGACTTGATTTTATTGTTTAAAGATGGAAACATGTGCAGCCCAATGCAGGTAGGTGAGAATATTGGGTTATTAAGTGCATTGCTAAGAAAGGTGTGTGTGTGTGCACGCATGCACTGTGTACAGCTCATGCCAAGCAGAGCTCAGTGTGATTAAGCTATCTCTAACTTGTCTGCTTCACATACCTGCTGTGCAGTATTGGTTTTTAACTTTGAAATTGTTAGAGCTCCTTGGAGGACATGAGTCCAACCTGAGGCAAGAAAAACACAAAATAAATGTGACAAAACATTTCTTCTATGGATTTCTCTGTGCTATCCTGTGAAAGTAAACCTCCTGGGCTTCATAAAAGAATAGAGGTAAAAGTAAATTTTCACTTTAATTTCCCCAAAGTATTTTACATTTCTCATGTGATGATTGGATGATCTGACATTTGTGTTGCTGATGGGAGAGACAATTTCCTTTATCAAAGGAACCCACAGGTCACACCTGGAATCATCATCATGTGAGACATCTTTCCAGGTGCTCACACTCCCGAGAGATAGAATTGAGGACCCAGGAGACATTTGTAACTTGCAAAAAGATTGTTCTTTCTCCAGAAAGTTAATGCAAGGGCCCTTTCAAAACAGCCTGTCTTTTTCTCAGGTCACTAACAAAGGGAGAACTGGGAGTAAAAAGGGCAGAAAATGGAAGAAATGTCCTATTTCATCAGTCTCCCTACAGAGTCAGACTGACTTTCACACAAAAATACCACCACCTTCTGATCCATGAGTTGTTTTTGAGGGGACGGATATTTACCATGTTGTGCTGTATTTTTAAAAATTAATTATTAGCCTCGCATGGTGGCACACTTCTTTAATCCCAGCACAAGGGAGGCAGAGGTATGAGGATCGCAGTGAGTTGGCGGCCACCCTGAGATGACATGATGGCATAGTGAATTCCAGGTCAGCCTGGGCTAGAGCAAGACCCTACCTCAATAAACAACAACAACAACAAATAAAAAGTGCCTTTTTGTCATGATGTCCTATACACAGAATTACACAGGCTTACGTGCATTTATATATTGATATTTATGTGTGCATATATATTCACTTTTTGATATTTTTTATTAATTTATTTGGTAGAGAAGCAGAGAAAAAGAGGCAGACCAAAAATGAGTGAGTGCAGGCACATCTGGGTCTCCTGCCTCCAGAAATGAAATCTGAATCCATGCTCCACTTTGTGCATCTGGCTTTAGTTTAGGGAAGTGAATCCAGGCCACAGGACTGTGCAATAAGCATTTAATGGCTGAGCCATCTCTCCAGTCCCCACATATTCAAAATATGTTTGTTATTTCCTCCTATGTAAGAGCCAATGTGATAGCCTATAGAGAAATGAGTAAATGAGAAAAAAATAATTTCTCCCTAGGAGCTGGAGAGATGATGGCTTATTGTCTAAAGGGGCTTTCATGTTTGAGCCTGATTACCCAAGTTTACTTCCCCAGAACCAAGATAAAGCCAGTGGCACATATGCCTGGAGCTCCTTTGAAATGGCTGGAGGCCCTGGTGTGCTTACATTCTCTATACTCTTTCTTTCTTTCTCTAAGAAAATAAAATACATATTGTTGGGTCCCATCCTGGCTGAATATCTGTGAGCTAAGTTTTAGAATACAATATGCACCAGGAGGAGAGCCTGAGCATGGTAGCTCATGCCTTTTGATCCTAGCACCCCTGTGCCCCAGGAGGCAGGGGGGATGGCTGACAGCCCTAAATCCTGTTTGTAAGTGCTAATGGCTTTGTTCCTGCTCCCTTGTAAAAGAGATAAGACCATGCAATGCATCCCTGGATTATATATATATGCTGAAATAAAGTTTTGAGATTTGCTCAGACACATCTCCAAACCTCCAGTGTGTGAGTCTCCAGCTGCACGCATTCATCTTTCTCCAATGGAGCCTGTCTCCTTCTGGCCGGTGAGACAGGCTCAATCGCAGGAGGCCAGGGTTCCGTGACTCTCTCCTTACCCAACAACATATACTTTTTCAAAAATTTTCTCCCTAGCCTGGCATGGTGGTACATGCCTTCAACGCTAGCATTCAAGAGGCCAAGGTAGGACAACTGCAGTGAGTTCAAGACCAACCTGAGATGACTTAATAAACTCCAGGTTAGCCTTGCCTAAAGTGAGGCCCTAACTTGAAAAGCCAAAAAACAACATCAACAACAAAAAATACCTGTAGCAAACTTACATCCTATCTTAGCAGATAGATTCTAATTAATTATATAATTATTATATAATTAAATTATATAAATTAAATGCTTTAGCATTTAGGAAAACAAAAAACCAACACCAATGGTATATAGGAAACAAAAAGGTTAAGACTAATGGCGAGTGAGCAGATGGCTATGGATTGGATAGCCAGGAATGGCGCTTTGATCAGGTGACATGTAAACTGAGATTTGGACAAAGAGGAAGCACAGGCCCAGAAAAGAATCAGGAGATAAAATTCCATAAGGAGGCAAAACAAATGAATTTTTACTACTTGACAAAGCAAACTTTCTTCAAATAGCTGCGGCTTGAAGAAGGAATCCGTGGTCAGTGATGAGCATGGGAATATAGGGGGAAGTGAGAAACTCAGGGCCACAAGGCAATGGAGATGTGTACACATTTGTTATCAAGCAAAACAGGATTCCAAAAAATGTGTGTCACAGGTAAAAATTGTGAATTGATAGAGATGAGAGCATAGGAATTTGTGGGCAGACTTTCTCGTCAGTCAATAAGAAGACATCATGAATCCCAGCAGTGCCAGGAAAGGAAACATATGTGCCCTTGGGGTCAAAGAACCTGGGAGAGGAGGGTGAGGAGGAAGGAACTACGCACATGGTGTTTAATGTTTTCTGTCATGATTTGATCAAGATGTCCCCCACAAAAGAATGTGTTCTGAATACTCAATCCCCAGCTGATGGCAGTTTGAGTATTGGAACCTTGTTAGAGCTGTGTTGTTGGGAGCTGGCTTATGGGGGTTGTAAGCCAGCTTCCCCTTGCCAGTGTTTGCCACACCTTCCTGCCACCGTTTCCAGTGCTGTGGTGGAGGTGATGTCCACCCCTCTGCTCATGCCTTTGTTTTCCCTGGCATGATGGAGACTCCCCTTGATTTTGTAAGACAAAATAAACTAATTTCCCCATAAGCTGCTTTTGGTTGGTCTCTTTGTTGCAGCAATGAGAGAAGTTAACTACATTTTCTAATGGAAATGAAATTATGTACCTGCTTGGCTTAAGGAGGTGTGGGAACTGAGAAGGTTAAGCTAAAAAGAGCTAACCACAGAGGGAAGCTGGAACTTTCTCTTTAGCATAAGTGGAGAGTCCTGAAGTTCTTCTTCAGTGTTCCCAATACAGTGCTCAAGTGCAAGGCTCCTTGTAGGGCAGCACTGAGGCCTGTCAGCACTTTTAACTATTTGGTAATATTCCTGACACAGAAAAGAGGTCGTGGAGAGGCAAAGCTTATTTCTGGACAGCTTGCATATGCATTGATTTTCCATTCATCTATTTTAAAAGATTTCCTAGTTTGAATTATTACTACTTGACAAGCTAAAGTACTGGTAAATTGTATTAGCTAAGAAAGTATTACAGATTACACTGTTTGGGTCAAAATGGAAAAAAAATACAACTATAGCCAAACCACCATTATGGATAGATAAGTTTAAGAAACAAATTGGTGAGATCTCATTGTTTTTGCTTTGACAAAGAAACTTATATTATAAACATAAATCAAGTGCATATATGTACTCACTTATTTTGTAGTCAGAAATTTTATGTCTAGCTTTCGGGTTTTTGATGTAAGTTATTTAGTCATTAAAATTACATTTCATAAAAACTTTTTGTTTCTCTGCCACTTGTTAATATACATACGAAACTTAAACATTTCTAACCTGTACCTTAAAAATAAGGATTCTTTAAAGTTAAGTGAAGTTCATGTAAAGAGGAATTGACAACACGATTTTTCTTTCTATTTTAGTATAATGATAGCACATAATTCACATCAGTGGTTGACCTTGACTCGGCTTGAGGGACTCAAATGAGGTTTTCATGCTTAACAATCTGTTGAGAAGAATTCCATGACTCCATTTCAAGCTCCTAAAGTCTCTGAATTAATATTACTTATATCTCGAATGCAAAAATCACGTGCTTTACTTTTAGAGTCACTCTTCCCCAAAGTATAAAAAGAAAGATGCCTCTCTGCATACATTTCACATTTCAGTGAGATCTAAAGGACTTTGACTTTTAAATGGGCTTATTTTACTTTTATTGATATGAAAGTTTATCTTTTTGCATACCATTCTTAATATCTATTCAAGTGATGGACAGCCACATGCAGGAAATAAAACACAGTTTCAATACAATTCTGTTATGGAGTGACAAGCATTTCTGTTTTGTTGTTCACGTTTCATTTTTTTTTTAGGTCATGTGACACTAAAGTGCAAAGTGACCTCAAACTTACAACAATCCTCCTGCCTCAGTCTCCCCAGAGATGTGATTGCAAGCACATACCTTAACATTTAGCTTGCATGGTTTTAATCATTTCTGTTTGTCTGTGGAAACTTTATTCTCTTTGCAGTAGTCTTAATATGTGATCTTCATAACATTTGGTTAAGACTCTTAAAGTCTTAACTCTATTTCCTAATTTGTGCAACCCTAGACCTCTAATGTTTAAGGTCTATTTTTCATTGTGTTGGGACTTTTCTAATTAACAGTAACAAGACTTTAATTGGCAGGTGTTTGCAGCTATTTCAGTTAAACCCTAATATCTAAGTATGGATTTGGTGGTCTTTTATTCCAAAGAAATAAAACACATATCAAACCTTTACTAACACACTTCAGTTTAGAAACTGTTACTAAGCTTCACACTTGCAATCATCATGAAGGGAATGTGCAGACAAAATAGAAATTATATTTAATAAAATTCTATCAACACATATTGAAAAGTCACAGTTAAGTTTGCAAATAAACTAAATTATGTATAACAGTTGATAAATAATGAGTTAACTATAATGTTACTAAGGATTCTAAGGTTTAAACTAGGCTCAGTTGTCTAAGATAAAATACTCAATCTATCTATTGTTGATGTGGCCCATGAGCATAGATGAGCAAGAAAGAAGCTTGAAGCCATACATCAGCCATCACTGAAAGAGAATAAACAAATAATAGAAGTGTGTTAATGCTTAATACTATTATTTCTCAATCTTTATTGTAGAAAGCGTTATTTTATGAATTCATAAAAATTTCAGATTGCCGCTATTCATTCCCACAGAAACATAGTAAGGTCAGGTTCATTATTCAAATTGTCATTCCAAATATCAACATATATCTGATAAAATTGTAGTGAAAGCTATACATTGGGTTTAATGTTCTTTGCAAAGCTTCTTGAAATCCCTTGAGCCTTGAAGCTTCTAATTCTGTCAGGTATTTTTCTTGTTGCTGGGATAAAATGACCACAAACACGTTTTAGAAAAAGTTGTCTTATAGTCCCTGGGGTAGAATTCATCATGATTGGGAAACCATGGCAGAAGCAGGAAAACAGTGTCATATTATCACAACAACATGGAGGCAGTAGAGAGGGATGAATGCTGAATGCTTGGCTAACTTTCTCCTTTTAATATAGTCTAGGAACTCAGCCTAGGGTAGGTGCCATGCAGAGTTAGGTGCATCTTCCTATGTCATCTAATCTAAACTTGACAACTGCTCAAAGGCATGAAATGAGATTTGTTTCTATGGCCTGATGGTTTCATCCAGATGTCTGCCACAAACAAATATGTTCTGAATTGTCAGGGGAAAAAGCCTTTGGGGGCCTTTGGAGGCACACCCTGGCTTAGTCTTGGACGGCACCTGACAGTCTGCCAAGAGGGGCTTGGCTTAATGAGTTTCAGGAGGTAGTCCTGATCAGACTATTTGCACATCATGACCACAGGTTCTTACCATTAGCTCCCTGATTGGCCAGGAAGCTCTATATATACTGCCTCGTTCCCCGCAATAAACAGCACACCTTCATCAACCTACAAGTGGTGTGTGTGTGTATTTATATGATCACTGTCCTCCGCGGGCGGCTGGGCAGTGATAGATGGTGGCCCATACGGGGACTCAAAAACGTACAGGGACCGAAAAACCCAGGAACTGTATGGGGAGACGAAGACACGAAAAACGTACGGGGACAAGAAAAACGGGGAATGAGTACGGGGAGATGAAAACCCAGGAGCTGAGTACGGGGAGACGAAAACCCAGGAAATGACATGAGAAACAGAAGGATCCATAAAAAAAAAAAAACCTAGGTAAGAAAAGTTTTACTGTCCGCTGTAAAAGTGAAAGTTGTGAAGCTTGCCGAGAGGGCAACAAGACAGAAGTTTTTATAAAACAGAGTGATGGTTATCATGGTAGAAGCGACGAGATTAAAGTGCACTAAGATTGACGAAAATAGAGAATTAAAATTCTCTGGAAGTGGTTATGAGAAGGTCCACTGAAAGTGGCCGAGAGGAAGTGAGGCATGCCGAGAGAGAGACTGGGGTTCGCAGTGAAACAGTAGAGAAAGTCATTAAGTGACTATGGTTCACGATAGAGAAAGATGGGCCCATATGGAGACGTTCCCAGGACTGCAGCCCGGGGAAGGGGGGACCGGACACGCT